>JBBYHO010043556.1:0-10367 GCA_038382025.1 Adansonia gregorii
GTCTAAAAGTTTAGGGACTAGTTTGCAAATAAATAAAAATTTTTGCTTTTTGGTCAAAGGGTTTGACTGAAAGTTTCGTGGATAACTTAGAAACTGATCTTATGGTATCTCATATCATGCTTTAGGTTTATTTCACATTTTAAGGTGCATTTTGTAATTTTTCAAAGTTTAAGGGCTTGTTTGCAAATAATGATAATTTTCATTCTGGTCAAAGGTGCTTGATCGAAACTTCATGCATATATTTACCATGATATTCATATTGTTTCTTTGCTGTTTTGATGATTTTTAATGCTTTGTTTGTGGTATTGTACCATATAGAGGTCAAAATGTAATTTTATAAAGTTTAAGGGTTTCTTTGCAAACTAAAATTTTTTTTAGGCAAGGTAGTTAGCCGAATTTTTGGTTGATATATTGACTGCATTGTCATATATAATTTCATACGAATTTTATAATTTTTAGGTTATTTTATTATGTAGGGACTAAAATGAAATTATAGAAAAATGTAGGGACTAAATAGCAAATTTTTATTAAAAAGGTAAAATAGTCATTTTAGTGGTTTTAGGAGTTTCTATCATTCCTATGGCATTCCGTAGGGGTATAGAAATATTCAAAACTTTTCGTATTTGTTCTATTTTTCGAAGAATACGGGACGTAATTTTCAAAAACCTAAGGGCATTTTGGTTATTTTTCTCATCGGGATGCTTTTATGCCAAAAGTGAGTGTTTAGGATTCTTTTAGCCTTTTAAGGTCCATTAGGGTTATCGGATACTTTCATGTCGAAGGAATACCCTAGGGGCATTTTCGTAATTTTTTTTCACGAAACGTTTTTATGCCAAAGGTGCACGTTTAGGATCCTTTTAGTCTTTTAAGGTCATTTTAAGGTTTATTAGGGTTATCGGGTACTTTCATGTTGAAGGAATACCCCAGGGGTATTTTTGTAATTTTTCTCACCGGAAGGCTTTTATGCCAAATGTGAGTCTTTAGGATTCTTTTAGCCTTTTAAAGTCATTTTAAGGTCTATTAGGGTTATCGGGTACTTTCATGTCGATAGAATACCCTAGGGGCATTTTTATAATTTTTCTCACCGAGATGCTTTTATGCCAAGGTGCACGTTTAAGATTCTTTTAGCCTATTAAGGTCATTTTAAGGTCTATTACGGTTATCGAGTACTTTCATGTCTATTAAGGTCATTTTAAGGTCCATTACGGTTATCGGGTACTTTCATGTCGAAGGAATACCCTAGGGGCATTTTTGTAATTTTTTTCACTGAGATGTTTTTATGCCAAAGGTGCACGTTTAGGATTCTTTTAGCCTTTTAAGGTTATTTTAAGGTTCATTAAGGTTATCGGATACTTTCATGTCGAAGGAATATCCTAGGGGTATTTTCGTAATTTTTTTCACCGAGATGTTTTTATGCTTAAGGTGCACGTTTAGGATTCTTTTAGCCTCTTAAGGTCATTTTAAAATCCATTAGGGTTACCGGGTACTTTCATGTCGAAGGAATAGCCTAGAGGTATTTTTGTAATTTTTCTCATTGAGATGCTTTTATGCCAAAAGTGCACGTTTAGGATTCTTTTAGCCTTTTAAGATCTTCTTAAGACCCATTGGGGTTATTGAGATACTTTCATGTCGAAGGTATATCCTAAGGATATTTTCATAACTTAGTATTTGAATCACATCTTATGTGAATGCCATGATACTTTTATATCGAAAGTACACATTAAGAACATGTTCATACAAAATTATTTTTATAAATAAGGCAATGTCTCTCAATTAAATTGATATGCAGGATTCCTACCAGTATATGTGAGGAATTCTATGGATTATTTTAATAGCATGATAACTTTTTTAAATAAGAAGTCGAGATTTTTCAGTTCTTAAACAAAATAAAACCTTTCATATTCTGTATGGTTCTCCGACGAGATATGATTGAGAATTCGTGCCCACCTGGTTCCCTGGGAATGTATGAATAATTTTATGATTTTTAGAAACATTAAAACTCGACTTTCTAAAAATAATAAACTTTCATAATGAAATACTATAGGAATTATAATTAAACATCCAATTTTGAAACCGAATAAAAATTAAAATTTAAGTTAACACGTAATTAGTAAGGTACCGATTTTCGGGCATCACGAGAGGGTCGATCCTTACTTGTGATTATAACCGACTCCCGGACCCTTTTATATGATCTCTGGTATGATCGCGGGCCTTGGAATTTGTATTCTAGGGTTTCGTAACCCTCAAAATATAAACTCCGGTAGGTGACCAATCTCACCTAGCCCAAATAGATTGGTGGCGACTCCAAATAAATAGTCATTTTGTAATGACTATTTAAGGTTAAGTCGAGTGAGCGATTCATCTCGACCACCCAGTCTTCAAAAGTGAAAAGATTTCAATAATGATATGGCCTATACAAATAAGAAAATATAACATAATAACAAATTTAATAAATATAAGAGCAAAGGCCATTTAAGTCGGGCTTGATTAGAATTCGTATCTAGACCACGTTATGACAGCTTGGCGACTCAGCTGGGGACATTTAGAGAGTCAGGACTAAAATTAATTATGTGTTAACTAGATTTCAATTAATTCGGTTTCAATTAGTATTTAATTTTAAAACCTTAATTTTTTTGCATTATATTAATTTTCATGCTCATCTGCTTGTGTTTGCTCTTGTCGCTTTAGGATTAGGATAATGGGTTTCATTTTTAAATGATATATCATAAATTTGTCCCTTCACACACACTATGCATGTAGTGCAGTAGTTTCTCCTCTCTCAAATATGGAGAGGACATGGGTACCTAATATGCTAAGAGGGGGTGAAGTAGCTCTGCCTTCTGAGGTGTTAGCCTCTGTTTAGGCCAGTGAAAAACCTACCGGGTGTAGATTCCTATGTCTGCCCGAGGTGTTAGCCTCGTTACAGACATGGAAGACATGCCCACTCGAATCAAACCTATTCCGACATGAATCCGTGATGGATAAGGATAAGGTACCTCACTAGTCCTTTTAGGGCTCGAGGGATTCGAGAACCTAATTAGAAGTCTAACATAAACCGCATATAGTGAACCATACTAACCTCCCGATCAAAACCATGCCCGATTTTAGGTGTCGTCAAAATTAAGGACACATGAAGGGACAAAGTTTTTTTTTTTTCCTTTTTCATTCTCAATGCTTTTAATATCTTGTTTGAATAATTTGTGATTTCTATTTACTGTGAATAATTGGTGACTTCCATCATTTTAAAGTTTTATTCAGTATTTCCTAAGGATACTAACTCAGTTTTGCTTTTCTTTTTCTGTGCATCTTTCATCTCATATGCATACAGGGACATTTGCTTTAAATTTGAATTTCAGCTCAGTTTAATTTCTGTTAAACTTTATGGGTGAACAAGTGTACGCGACAGTTTTTTCGAAGGCATTTGAGGAAGTTCACACTGAGTCGGAATTAAATCAGAAGGAATGTGGGGATTGTACACCGAGAGAATTTGTGCTAGGATTATCACAGATTACACATTTAGATGTTCGACAGAATAACTTGATAGACTTGACTGATATATGAGATGGTTGGAGCAATGGAAGGAAGGCTCAGTTTACTGAAAAGTATAGGCATATCGCTCTTGTCCTCAGAATAACAATAGATGAACAATTGGTTCGTGCTTTGATCGAGTTCTGGGATCCTTTCTATAGATGTTTTTCATTTGGTCAGTATGATTTGATCCCTACAATTGAGAAGATTGCATTTGTACTGAGGTTAGGGCCTTCAGAGTCGAGACCCATCTATTGTAAGGAACGTAATCCGGCAAGTCTTCAAAAGAAGTTAGGGCAAATTCTTGATTTACCACCTCAGTCAACATTACTTCATATCGAGCAGAAAGGGAATACAAGTGTTATCTCATGGCAGTTTTTGAAGGAATACATCAGGGAGCATTCAAATAGGGAGGAAGCTCTTGATGCTTACGCTCTGGCTATTTATGGGTTAGTGCTTTTTCCAAGGATACTCGGGCACATCGAAGTAGCCGTAGTGGACCTCTTTGAGCGGTTAAAAAGGAATGTCTCTCCTGCTCCCACCATTCTAGCTGAAATTATCTGAGCTCTCAACGCATGCCGAAAATCAGGTCGAGGTAGGTTTTTTAGGAGTGCATTGTTACTGTACATTTGGGCTCGGAGTCATTTTTGGGGTGAAGGTGCCATTAAAGTAAAGCCACACTTCTCGCATTTTGTCCCTCTGTAAGAGTTCATCAAGAAACATTGGCATGGTTCAAGATCGAAAAATCAATGGGTAGAAACGTTGAAAAATTTGGCTTCTGCAGATATAACATGGCGTGCTCCTTGGTTTGCACCTAAACCTTTTCTATACCGATGTGGTCAGTTACTTTTCGTGCCCTTACTTGGTTTATAGGGAACCGTAGGATATGCACCGCTATTAGTTCGACGACAGTATGGGTCTCAATAGTTTATTCCTATGACTGTCAGGTTGGTAAACGCAGACTTAGACTATTATGGGGAAGGATATAGAAGTCTGCTTCAGTTAACAGCCCTGCATTGGAGAACAAGGTATGAATCAGGGATAAGTGCTTATATGGATCAAACTACTCATGGGTATGATGCTTGAAGGCGTATTCGAGGATGTAATTTAATCATCCCAAGTACAGATGGATCTAATCCTCGGGTGTCTATACAACCTCAACCTACAATACCTTCAGAAGTGGAGTTGATGAAACAAGAAGTTGAGAGAGATCAAAAAAGGTTGGCCGCAGAAAACCAAGTTTTTCAAGAAGAAATTATGTACTTGAAGATGAAACTGGAGGCCAAGGAAAAAGACGCCAAGAAAATGGAAGAACAATACAACCTAATGAAACAAGATTGGATTGAGCAGAATAAAAAGATGAGGCTTGCCGGCATATCCGGAAGTTTAGGCAAATCTTCCAATAAGACGTCAGATGAGGTGCACAAGCTTTGCCAGGAGCTTGGGGTGTGGAAAACTAGGGCCTTAGAAGGAGAAACTAAACTAGCTGCTTGCGAACGAGAGAGAAAAGAATATGCTGACACCCTCGCTCGTTTAAAGAGATCTACAAAAAAGAATGAATAGCTCAAGATTAATTTGGGTGCAGAGCAAGAAAGGATGGCTAGATTGATCCAGGAAAGGGAAACTTTTGCTATGACCGTCAAGGAAATGGAACAAGGTCTACGTCGACAACAACGTGATATTGATGTCTGGGCACAAGCTTATCGGGAAATGTATGTATCTTGGGATAATAAACTATATTGGGTCGAGTGTGAGTCTAACAAATGGAGAGCTAACTCTTTGGGTCGACAATTCTACATTGATCACTTGACACAGTAGATTCACTCGGCGGTCATCCAAGCAAGACATATGGTTGAGAAAATCAGTGTTCTGAAAAGCCAAATTAACCCAGTGGGTGAATTTGGTCCTGCTGTACTTTTGTTTCTAGAGCAAGCCGAACAACAATATGACCAGATCAAAACTTTCCTGGGATATAATCCTAACATGATAGACAATGTGTAACTTTTTTCAAAGTTAATGGAAATTTATGATTCTGAAATCTTTCGTTAAAGCAAGCACTCCTACAAGCATATTTATACATTCATATCATGCATACATAAATTCATTCATTCATTCATTAATAAATTCGTAATTTAATAAAATATGAAATTCTCTTGTTAAGGTTTTAAACATTGCTAACAAGGAGAGACCTACTAAACAATAACTTACTCATCATTATCACACAAGATTCAGAGCAAAGAAAATGGTGGAGGATCAGTTAGCAAGATTGGAAAGGCTTGAAGAAAGCTAACATCAATCCTAAGAGAATATGATTAAAAAACAAGAAGAAATGCAAGCTCAAATCACCAGATTGATGGAATTATTATTGGCAAGAGAGTCAGCATGCTTGTCTGAAACTAGTCCAACTCCTGCCGGCTCATCTGGAAGGGTCCAACCTGAAATACAACAAACACCTGCCCAAGAAACTCAAATTCCAAATAGGCCAATTGCACAACAAAATACTCCTGGAGTTACACCACCACCAGTCATTGTTATTAATCCTGACGTTCTCTCACAGGGGGTTAATGCTAAGCTGTACCATAGGAGATGACAAATCTTGATACTATTGAAGGAGTAGAACGACACTGGTAAAAAGCCAAAAATGAAGTAGAGATCGAGAAAGAAAATTACAGCTTTTAGAAAAAAGGTTGAAAGCCATAGAAAAAGATGAATTTTGCACTAGCGTGGACATGGAAGATCTTAGCCTAGTTTCTAATTTAATCTTACCATCAAAATTTAAAATGCCTGAATTTGAAAAATATAAAGGCACCACTTCTCCGTAAGTTCACATCAAGATGTTTATTCGAAAGATGGCAGGTTATTCACACGATGATAAGCTCCTTATCCATTGCTTTCAGGAAAGTTTAACTGGATCGACGCTGAATTGGTACAACAGTTTGACTCGCAACCAAATTCAATGCTGGTCAGATTTGGCTAATGCATTCCTTCAACAATATAAACATATGGCTAAATGGGTGCCTGATAGACTAACTCTTCAAAATATGGAGAAAAAGTCTGTCAAATCCTTTAAGGAATATGCATAAAGATGGAGAGACATGGCTTCTCAAGTTCAACCTCCCCTGACTAAGAAAGAAACCATGATACTATTCGTGGGCACTTGTCCCCCCTATTATGATAAATTGGTGGGGAATGCAACTAAGAATTTTGTTGATCTTGTTATTTCGGGAGAGATGATTGAAACAGCTATCAAGGCTGGTAAATTCATGACTGGGGGAGTCTTCTATTGGAAAAAGGCCATGGATGGGAAAAAAGAAAGAAGAAACTCAATCCGTTAACTGCGCTAGTCAGTCGTATCGCCAAGGACCTCGTCCGTATTACCAAAACCAAAGACAGCAAACCCAAAATCCCTAATCACTTACATACCTAGAGCTCCTCCTTCAACATCACCTCAAACCACTACTTTGAACCCTCCTCCACAAAACCAACCAAGACCCAATGTTAATCCACCAACCCAAAGAGCCAATCAATCTAAATTTCATTATGAACCCCTTCTTTACTCTTATAAGGAAATGTTTGATAAGCTTTTTGAGGCACGGTTAGTGGCTCCAATCTTTTCCAAACCATATAAAGGGAATTACCCAGTTGGTATGACCCAAATCTACATTGTGAGTATCATGTAGTAGTAGGTCACTCGATCGAAAACTGTACGCCTTTTAAGCAAAAGGTTCAAAGTCTTCTTGAGAAAGGTGCTTTTCGAATTGATAATGGCCTAGCACCTAATGTGGCAACAAATCCCTTACCAGATCACACTGAACCTAGGATTAATGCACTGATTACTGAAGAAGGAAGACGAAGAAAGTCAAAAGCCCAAGAAGTTAAAACTTCTATGGAAGAGGTATGGGCAATCCTGATTGAAGGAGGGATCCTTGGTCAAGATTACAGAAGTATCAGAAGTAAATATAATCTTGGTGCTAACTTTTGCAAATTCCATAAGAGGTCAAGACACACTTTGTAAACTTGCAGAGAATTTTTAACCATAATCCAGCGAATGATGGACAATGGTGAAATTGAATTCTTTGAAGAGGTTAGACTAGAAGAAGAAAAATCAATCAACATGGCTGGTAAAGGATCATCGCAGCCGCCGTATAGGGTTGGTCGGCCTCTTATCATTCATAGCAATCAACCTAAGATCAGATTACCTAGAATTAAGGTCGCTCCTGGCCTCATTATAAGAGCATCAACCCCATTCCCGTATCAAAATAGCAAGCAAGTACCATGTAAGTATGATGATGGGATAACAACTTCAGAGGTTGTTACAAGTCAACTAACTGCTATCGACATTACTGGGGTGAGCCATGTGACAAGGAGTGGTCGCATATATGGCCTAGAAACCACTGAGACCAATGTAAAGACCAAGTCAAAAGGACAGGTATCTAGAAAAGTAACAGTGACCGAAGATAGCCCAGTAGATGTACAAGAACCAGTAAAAAAAAAAGAGGCAGCTGAATTCCTAAAGTACATCAAGCACAACGAATATAGTGTCATAGAGCAATTAAAGCAATAACCAGTAAAGATCTCCTTGCTGACTCTATTGCTCAGTTCTAAACTTCATCGGAATGCTTTGCTGAAAGTACTAAATCAGGCCTATGTCCCTCAAGACATTACTGTCAACAAACTCGACCGCCTGGTAAACAATATTGTCACTGACAACTTCATACATTTAGTGAGGATGAAATTCCACCAGGGGCCAGTACTTCAACAAAAGCTCTCCACATCACAACTCACTGCAGGAGGACTATTCTACCCAAAGTCCTCATTGATAATGGATCAGCTTTGAATGTAATGCCCTTAATTACGTTGTCTCGCTTGCCAGTTCGTGTCAGTCAGATCAAGCACAGCCATACAATTGTTAAGGCATTCGATGGGACCAACAGAGAAATCAAAGGAACTATTTTGATCACTTTGGATATTGGCCCTTGCCCATTTGAGATCAAATTTCATGTAATAGATATTGTCCCAGCATACAACTGTTTGTTGGGACGACCATGGATTCATTATGCCAGGGCCGTCCCATCATCTTTGCACCAAAAAATTAAATTCATAGTTGATGAAAAGTTGATCAGCCTATTCGGGGAAGAAGATATTATGGCCGTGACTTCTGCTGAAGCCCCTTACATTGAAGTAAATGCTGAAACTGAGGAATGTTCTTTTAGATCCTTTAAAATCATCAACGCCACTTTTGTTGGCAAAAGGTCTGTAATCCCGAAACCTAAACTTTCCAACAGCACCCGTATAGGTCTCAGGCTTACAGTTGGGAAAATAGCTCGAGCTGGAAGTGGACTTAGGAGATGTTTGCAAGGAATCAGCAAGGCTGTTAATGTCAATGGTAGGAAAGATAAATATGGATTAGGCTTCAGGCAAGAAAGAGCCCATGAGAAGAAATTCAAAAAAACAATGAGAGCAGGGCAGCCATCCTTGGGTGTTAGCCAACAGTTAGGTCAAAAATCAACTCTTTACCCCTCGTTGGAGGAAATTTTCTACTATGGAGGAGTCAGTCCAGAAAATAAAGATAAAGTAGCCAGGAACGTTGTTCTGGTGATTAATAAAGCCTTGGAGAAGCATCATGTGGCTGCCATCGAAATAGATGATGAAGAGTTCACTGAGGATTATGGGATTTGCCCATGCCCCTCTGGATATGTTTTAAGGAATTGGACATGTGTTGAGAGAAGCATAGTGTCTAGGCCAATCCCAAAGTAATAACTAAGAAATGAACTCTGTTATCTATAGATATTTTTGTAAGAACTTAAAATGTTAATTTATCATTAGTAAAAATGTAATGTACGTAACCTTTCCTTATATAATCTGTCTTGGCTCTTGCCCTGTTTTACATCCGTTTCTTTTATGATTCCTTATCTCAACATCCCTTTACCATTTCTTTGCATTCATACCTAATTCATATTTTATAATCTTTTTCCCATTTCCTCCTTGCTTTTTTTCTTTGTAGTGAAATAGATAAATCTAATCAGGATTCAGAGGTTGATTTTGAACAGACTATTTGCTCAAACGAGGTTGATCTCGAAGAAGATATCGATGATCATATCTTGCCTTCTGATTTGTTAAAAATAATTAAACGTGAAAATGAGCGCATAATACCCCATGACGAGGCCACTGAGATTATGAATTTGGGGAATGAAAAAAATGATAAAAAAGAGATCAGAATAGGGACTGCCATAAAGGCTTCTACTCAAGAAGATTTGATAAGCATGTTGCATGAATTTCGAGACATCTTCACATGGTCTTATCAAGATATGCCAGGATTGGATGCAGAGATTGTGGTTCATAAATTGCCCTTGAAGCCGGAATGTAAACTAGTTCAACAGAAGCTAAGGAGAATGAAACCAGAGATGCTGTTGAAGATAAAAGAAGACGTTAAAAAGCAATTTGAATCTGGATTTCTAAAGGTGGTAGAATATCCAGAGTGGGTTGCAAACATTGTCTCCGTTTCCAAGAAAGATGGAAGAGTTAGAATGTGTGTAGACTATCGAGACCTCAATCGAGCAAGCCCAAAAGACAACTTTTCTCTCCCTTATATAGATACCCTGGTTGATAATACTATGAAAAACTACTTATTTTCCTTCATGGATGGCTTTTCAGGGTATAATCAAATTAAAATGGCTCCGAAGGATATGGAGAAGACCACGTTTGTTACAATGTGGGGAACATTTTGTTACAAAGTAATGCCATTTGGGTTGAAGAATGCCGGGGCAACTTACCAAAGAGCAATGGTCACCCTATTCCATGACATGATGCATAAGGAAATTGAAGTGTACGTTGATGAC
>JBBYHO010043567.1:0-10367 GCA_038382025.1 Adansonia gregorii
CGAGAGGTATAAAGCAAGGTTGGTAGCTAAAGGGTACACACAAACATTTGGGGTAGACTACCAAGAAACATTTGCTCTGGTAGCGAAAATGAATGCAGTGAGTTTTAATTTCGTTAGCAGCTAACTTTGGATGGGATCTACAGCAATTTGATGTGAAGAATGCATTCCTCCATGGTGACTTGGAAGAGGAAATATATATGGAGATTCCACTTGGTTTTGGGAATGAACTAGATAAAAACAAGGTATGCTGATTAAAGAAGGCGTTGTACGGTCTTAAACAGTCTCCTAGGGCTTGGTTTGGGAAATTTACAAAGATAATGTTAGCTGTTGGGTTTAAACAAAGTCAAGGGGATCATACACTTTTTTTTAAACACTCTAAAACAGCGGGAGTCACTATCATACTGGTGTATGTTGATGATATCATAGTGGTCGGGAATGATGAACAGGAAATAGAGGTCCTAAAACAGTGCTTGGTGAAAGAGTTTCAGATCAAACAACTAGGAAAATTGAAGTATTTCCTAGGGATTGAAGTAGCACATTCAAAAAAAAGGTATATTCATTTCTCAGCGGACCTATTAAAGGAAACAGGGAAGTTGGCATGTAAACTAGCTCAAACACCTATTGACCAAAATCACAAACTTGGGGACGCACCAGGAAATCCTACAGTAGATAAGGAGACATACCAGAAGCTAGTTGGGACACTAATTTACCTCTCACATACAAGGCCAGATATAGCTTATCCAGTAAGTGTAGTAAGTTAGTTCATGCATCAACCTAAAGAGGTACATCTACAAGCTGTCTACAGAATTTGACAATATTTGAAAGCTAATCCTGAAAAAGGAATACTATTTCGTAGGAATACAGGGGTGATGCTAGAAGCATACACAGATGCTAACTATGCTGGCTTACTAGTGGATAGGTCAACTTCAGGGTACTGTATATTTCTTGGAGGCAATTTAGTTACATGACGAAGTAAGAAGCAGAATGTGGTAGCTAGATCGAGTGTAGAGGTAGAATTTAGAGCAATAGCACAGGGTGTATGTGAATTACTCTGGTTGAGGATAATCTTAGAAGACCTAAAGATCAAAGTGGAAGGACCAATGAGGCTCTACTGCGACAACAAATCTGCCATAAATATAGCATATAATCTCGTACAACATGACAGGACCAAACATATGGAGGTGGACAGACACTTTATAAATGAAAAGCTGGACAATGGAGTCATTTGTATTCCATATTTTACTTCTGGAAACCAACTAGCAGACATGTTCACAAAAGGGTTGAATGGCAAACAATTTCAGGATAATGTTTCCAAGCTGGGAATGGAAAACACCTATTCTCCAGCTTGAGGGGGAGTGTTAGAAGATAAGGTCAGATTTGAAAGATTGTAAAATTTGTAAATTATGGGATTCCTTTAATTAAGGATTAGATTAGAATTCCTTAAGTTAAGGGATTTGTTGTACAGTTTCCATCTTATCTAGGATTTGCTTTTAAAATTTTGGTCAACTATAATCAACCTAAACTCTTGTATAAATACCCTAGAGTAGGCTGATATTCAACAACAGTGAAATAAAGCATTCTTACTTACTTTTCTCTTGATTTCTATCAATTTCATAAGGTTTGGGGTTCGAGTCTAGTATATTCAATCAAGAGCCTGAAGGGTGGTCCCAACACTAGAAGCCTCTAGAAGGCTCTAGGCCCTTGCCCACTCCAAAAGCCTCTAGATCACTCAAGATAATGTAGGCTCTGGAAGCACCTAGAGGCCTCTATCGCCCTTAGCCAAGCTAGGAAGGCTCTAGAAGGCCTTGGCCACCACAGTTGCTAGCAAAGTCCAGAAGCATTTAGGATAAATATTTCTAGGCAATGTATTTCAATCAAACACTTTGCTCAATGCCAACCATTAGATGTAAGGGGTCTGTGCTTATAAAGAGGGTTACCTTAGCCCTTCTTTGTATATAACATTGTTGATTAGTACTAGATACATGCATGTTCCCAAAGTTATAAGTTCTTTTTTTTTTTTTTTTTGCTCAACTTAGTGCACATAAAGCTTTGCTGTGCGCACTATTTTCCCACAAGGTTTCAAAGATTGCACTTAGGCATATGTTGGCATAAAATTCGTGTCTAACGCTGCACAAAGCTTCGTGTAAGTTCTAAGCACGTGATAGTTGGTATCAGAGCATAAGGTTGCTTGGAGGTGTTAAGTGATGGCATCCATTTCTAATGTTATAAGCTAGTAAGGTGAAGAGGTTGAGACCCATGGTCCTGGCAAGGGCAAAAAGGGTGGCTCGAAGGATTTGCTGCTGTCAGTAGGGACTTGCTTAGCCAAGGTGGAGCTGATTGTGGCTGGCATGGTAAATAGTGTCTTGACTTGACTCTAACCAAGAGGAGCTTAGGGAGGAGGTGCAAGATGCCTTAAGCGAATCCATAGACACACCCTAAGAAATGAAACCCTAGAGGCCTTGGTGGGGGCCTCACAAAAGGATATAGATAAGCTCAAAGGTGAGCTCTTAGCTTGCAAAGTAGCCATTAGGGTGGCATGCTTGCTGTGAGGTTGAGGCATCACATGGAGATTCTAAAGCCTAAAGAGTTCAAGGGCCCACAGGCTATCAAAGACGTAGACAATTTTCTACGGAGCATGGAACAATATTTTTGCATGACCGATATCAAGGATGATGCTATCAAGGTAAGCACCACCTCAATGTATCTTGTTGATATTGCCTTCTTGTGATGGTGTCACAGGTGTGTCGACTTAAGGCGAATGGAGCTACTTTTGGATTGTGGGCGGATTCTTAAAGGGAGTTTAGGTAGCAATTCTATCCTAAGTATGTCGAGGATGAGGCAACGCAATGTTACAGAGGCTCACTTAGTTCGGAGAGTTGCACAAGTATGTGCAGTAGTTCTTGGCACTCGTGCTTCAAATATCCGACCTTGGTGAGAGGGAGACCCTTTTTTCTTTAATGGACGAGCTCAAGCCTTAGACCAAATAGGAGCTATAGCATAGGGGTATATAGATCTAATCGCATCATGACTGTTGTTGAGTCTTTTGTGGATTTCAAAAAGTATGACAAGATTGAGTCCTCCAAGCCAAAGGATTGCAAGGTAAAGGTAAGTAAGGGAAGGATTGGTCGTCCAATGGTGGCTAGGGGAAGTCACCATCTGGGAAGTGGAAGCCTACCAAGAAAGGGGACAAGAAGAAAGATTGGGAGCCACTCAAATGCTTCCTATGTGATGGGCCACACAAGGTGCGAAAATGTCCTACATGAGCCAAGCTATCTGCAATAGTTAAGGAGGTTGCGGAATCAGCGAAATAAACATTATAGCTTGGCTCGATCGTGCTTAATTCTGTTCAAGCCAAGTAGGGTTGCAATGAAAAAGGGATCATGTTTTTAGACATTAATGTAGTGGGCCAACGGATAAATGCATTAGTTGATACGAGAGCATTCGACCCGTTAAAAACCAAAAGATCCACTAGGAAGCTTGGGCTAAAGGTTAAGAAAAGGGATGAATGGATCAAAACCGTCAACTCGAAGGAGGTCCTAACCACTGGAGTAGCACAAGGAGTCAAACTCCAACTTGGCGAGTGGAAAGGCAAGGAAGCCATCGAGTTAATCCCTTTTAACTATTATGATTCTGTTGTTGGGCTAAGCTTCCTTGATCCTTTTTTGTGCTTTTTGCCAATTGTCTATGTATCCTTGATACCTACTACCAATATATTGTGTGAAAGGAGAGAATCAGACTGGGACCAAGGTGTTATTAGCCATCCAACTAGCCAAGGGCATATGGAAGCAAGAGGAGACCTATCGTGTTGCCCTTAAGATCGAGGGTCGTGAGGTGCCTCAAGAGGACGACCACTAGAAGTGCTAGACGCGTTGCAAGGCTTCCAGGATGTTATGTTTGCACAGTTGCCCCAAGGACTTCCACTTAAGAGGGAGATGGACCCTAAGATCGAGTTAGTGCCTAAAGCTCAATCTCCCTCAAAGTAACCTTATCGGATGTCATTGAAGAGCTACAGAAACAACTCAAGGAACTTATTGATGTAGTGAACCTCAGGCCATCTAAGGCTCCATATGGTGCACTAGTCTTATTCCAATAGAAGCACGATTGGTCTTTGTGTTTAATTATCGGGCACTTAACAAGCTCATGGTTTAAAATAAGTACTTGATCCCACTTATTGTTGACTTGTTTGAATTGCTTGAGGAAGCTCGATGGTTCACTACGTTGGACTTATAATCGAAGTACCATCAAGTACATATAGCCGAGGGCGAAGAGCTAAAGACTGCATGTGTCAATCGCCATGGGTCATACGAGTTTTTAGCGTCATTCAATCTTACGAATGCTTCGGTCACATTCTTTATGCTTTTGAATGAGGTACGACAACTCTCCTTGATTGGTTATAGTTGACCTTAATTATAACATGATATTGTTATATATAGCTACACATTTGCAAAGCATGTATAGTTACTACAACCCTTTTTGATAAGTGTTCCAGGTACTATGAGAGAATGAGCTGTTCGTTAAAAAGAAGTGTTCATTCGCCGAACGAGAAGCGCCCTTCATAGGTGACATGCAAATTCGACCACCTCTAATTATGTAGCCTAGAAAGGACATTTCTCGTTAGGTGAATGAGTACTTCTCATTTTTCAAGTACAGCTCATTGTATCCTAATACTTGGAACACATCCCGTAAGTGCTGTATGCGCTCCTCAAGTGTCCAACTATATATAACAATATTATTTAGGTAAACTACAATGAAATGATCAAGGAAAGGTTGTAGTATCTTGTTAATGAGCTTGCAGAATGTGGTCGGAGCATTCATAAGTCTGAACGGCATTGCTAAGAACTCATACGACCCATAGCGAGTAACACTGTTTTTGTCTCATCACCATTGGCTATATATACTTGGTAGTACCCTAATAGTAGTTTAGCTTAGTGAACTATCGAGCTCCTCTGAGCTGGTCGAACAAGCTGGCAATAAGTAGGATCAAGTACTTATTCTTAACTGTAAACTTATTGAGTGACTGATAATCGATACACAAATGCAAGAACCCATTGTGCTTACATTGGAAGAGGATTGGCACCATATGGAGCCTTAGATGTTCTAATGTACCTTGTATCGATAAGCTCCCTGAGCTATTTCCGTACTTCTTTAAGCTGAGAGTTGACATCCAATAGGTTGCCCTTATTGGAGTTCGAGCATTGGGCACCAATTCGATCTTATGGTCCACCTCCCTCTTTGGTGGAAGTCGTTGGGCAACTTTGTGGTCATAACATATTGGAAGTCTTGTAATGCATCTAGCATTTTCGGTGGGTGTCTTCTTTGGGAACCTTAGGCTTCTCGATTTGAAGGGCAGCAAGATAGGTCTCCTCTTGCTCTCGGACGTGTTTGGCTAGCTGGATGTTTGATAACATCTTGGTCCTAGACCTTTTTCTGGTTTCACTAACATGATTCATTGGCAATGGGGATGCAAGATGCATAGATAGTTGGAAAAGGCACAAGGAAGGTGTTAATTCGATCAAAAAAGCTTAACCCAATAACAAAATCATAACTGCCAAGAGTGATTACCTCGACGGCTTGCTGGCCCTTCCACTTACCAAGTTGAGGTTTGACCCTTTGTGTTACTCTAATGGCCTGAGATCCTTGGAGTTGACAGTTTGATTCACCCAATCCCTTTCTCAATCTTCAGCTCTTGGTTGCTCCTTAGGATATAAACGGGTCAAATGCTCCTGTATCAACGAATGCATTCAATCATTTACTCGCCAAATTCACGTATACGAACATCATTTCTTTCTTGTTGTAGCCTTGCTTGGTCCAAACAAAATTGAGCATAATCCAAGCTTTAGTGTCTCCTCTGCTGGTTCTTGAGTCTTTTTTACCATGGCTGAAAACTTGGCCCGTCTGGGGCATTCCCGTTTCTGATGTGGCTTGTCACATAAGAAGCATTCGAGTGGCTCTTGATCCTTTTTCTTGTCCCCTTCGTTGGTGGACTTTCACTTGTCAGATTATGGTTTGGCATGGTCGCCTTGGACTGTTGGTCCTCTCTTTTTTTTGCCTTTGCTCCCCTTGGGCTTGGAGGACCTAGCCTTGTCCTATTTCTTGAACTCCATTAGGGACTCGACAACAATCATGGTGCAGGTTAGGTCTTGGACTCCTCTACCTTACAGCTCTTGCTCTGGCTAGGGCTTGAGTTCATCCATGAAAGAAAATAAGGCTTCTTATTCACCAAGGTCAGATACTTGAAGCATGAGCTTTGAAAACTCTTGCACATACTTGCTCACCGCTCTGTGCTAAGTGAACCTCCGTAGCTTTGCCTGAGCCTTGTCCTCGGGGTAGAATTGCTACATAAACTCTTTATGGAACTCGGCCCACATTCCAATGGCAACTCCCTTTGTCTTAAATCGTCGCGCTTGGGACGACACCATAATAAGTCAATATCAATGAGATATGTAGAGGTAATTTTACCTTTGTAGCATCATCCTTAATGTCGATTGCTCGAAAATATTATTCCATGCCCCATAGAAAATTATCTACGTCCTTGGTAGCTCACGTGCCTTTGAACTCTTTGGCTTTAGGATTTCCACATGGTGCCTTTGCGTTACTACAAGCATGCCACCCACAATGGTTGCTTGGCAAGCTAAGCTCACCTTTGAGCTCTTCCATCTCCTTTCACAAGGCTTTCACCAAGGCCTTTAGGGCTTCATTTCTTTGAATGTTGCCATGGACTCATTTAAGGCACAAGCACCTTCTCCTTGAGCTCCTTTCGGTCGGAGTCAAGCTCCTTGATACATGTCTCGGTGTATTGGATCCTGTCCATCATGCCAGCCATGGTCAGCTCCATCTTATCTAGGCAGGTCTCCATAGATGACAGGATGTCCCCCGAGCTATCTTCTTGGCCTTGCCAACAGCACGGGTCTCGATCTCCACTTTGCTGGCTCATAACATCTGATTGAGACGGCATCACTTAGCACCTTACGAGCAAGTCTTTGCTCAAAGTCCACTTGTCACAAGGTCATTACTATGTTCCTAAAAGACATGCCTAATGGGATATGCAATACACTAGTTTATATGCCCAAAGATCTTCCATTCTTATCTAATGTGGGATTAATGCACTTTGCCTACTTTTTTAGAATGCTTGGCATAACCCGCTTGATGCATCTAAGAGCACTTTAATTGCTTTATTCTGAACTTTTTTTTATTAAATTTACCTTTACTAGTAAGAGGAGATACTTTATGGATCTTATTAATTAATAATAAATTTGGCAGTAGCTATATTAAGAGAGTGTTCACATTGCCCCTTGAATACGTTATAAACATGGAACAATTACAAGAAAAGATATAATATTATTTCGTGCAATGTTGATCTAGGATAATTTAACATGGACTAATCTGATCTTGTTCCTTGTAAACAGTCGAATTATTAATATTGAAAAGCTGTTCAATGATGGACATACCTCATCTAGGAGTTAAGCTCAAGATATCTAGTCCTCTCTGGATGATGCAAATAATTGTCTATTTTTTTCGTCTGACAGCATCGGAGATAAGTGAAAATGCTTGATATCCTGCTGTAAATGCAGTTAGTTCTTTACACTTACAAGTGTAACGGATTGCTGGTTTCTCCATTTGCCAACTACCCTAGTTCTTATTTGAGCGACTGAATACGTCTGAATGTCATCTATTACTACTGGCTTTTTTGTTATTATTCATGAAAATTTAATAGAACTTTTTACAGACTTGACTTATTTTTCCTAGCTGCTTTCTTTAAGCTCGGCATGTTCCTTAGAGATGGATGTTAAAATTATTAATTTAGGAGTTGTTCTTGTGACCTGGGACTAGATTATGTATGCACAACTTTTTGTTTATGCCTTTCTGCTTCTTAATTTGGTAGGTTACTACAGCTACTTGTATGCGAAGTGTTTTGCCGCAACCATATGGAAGAAGCTATGCCGAGAGGATCCTCTATCACCAACAACCGGAAAAGTACTCAGAACAAAACTTTTGCAGCATGGAGGAGCCAAAGAACCAGCCGATTTGTTGACTGATCTAGTGGGTGATGGGATCGTAAGGTATCATAATGGAGGGATAGTTCCTGATATCACAAGTTGTTTGGAAGAAATGAAGCTGTCGGACAACTAAAACCGGCTTTATTTGTAAGTGACTGGAGATGAGAGTACTGAACGGAACGTAGGAGGAAAAAAATAAAATTAACAAACATAAAGCAGCATAGAGAGTTCAGCGGCAAACGATTATGATTGCTGTGAGATTGCCAGGGTTTGGTAAAGCTGCAGCTGTAAACGATTAATAATTTCTTGTTATATTATCTTTAGAGCATTATTTGGCTTTTTGGCAGTTGATTGTTGAGATGTGCCCTGTAAGTCACACATTCTTTTGATTAAAGATTATTGTATTTTTCAATGAAGAAATATCCCAAATTCCCAATTAAAGATTTCACATGTTCTCACCTTTAAAGACACATTTAAGTAGGGAATTCTGATCCAAATGAATATTGAATATTGAGCTATTCAATTTTAATTAGGCATTTATAAGATTTACCTAAGCCACATCTAAAGAAGTAGGGCATTAGGATAGAAATGAGGGTGGCTTTTCTACAAGCAATGCTTTGAAGGCAGTCGTCCATTCCGACATGGATGGTGGAATCCCTTTTTTGTTTTTCTGGCGGCTCATCATCAGGATCATAGGACTTACAGATGACTAGGTTAAAGATCGTTTTTTTTAAGCAGCTAAGATGTTAGATCCTACTTCAGCTAAACATTTTGTGGTTTTACATCCGTATTAATTTTATATCAGAGAAAAATGAGAGCTATGTAATTTATATATATATATATATGTATATATTCGCGCTACACCTCTTAATAACCCAGTTTTATAAAAAGATGAGTACTAGTCATCTGACAAAAGCAAAACCAATTCTTGATTGCCTAACTTCACGCTAAGTGCCTTGACAGATAATGTAGACAAGGTGGCCCTGTAGTATATGTCAAGTGCGTCAAAGGGTATAGCTGGGATGGGTTAACGTGACAAAGACGTTGTGAGACTCTGAGAAAATATTCAGTCAAGCACTCCAAAGAAATCTTCGGGTATATAAGTGTGAACATCGCAAACCTCGATAAATTAATTTACGAGAAGAGGCAAACTCCGTGTGTCTGTGTGTGTGTATGCACATGCACTTCAAATAACAGAGAGGTACTGCTCTCAGCATTTCGTTAATAAAGCCAACTATCATCTCGTTTGATTTTCAGCAAAAGTCAAAGGCCACTGAACTAAGTAAAGCAACAAATTGTGCAAAAGGAAAATCAGAAAGTGGGAAGCAGCAATGAAACATCCTTTAACTATGTTCCTGATATTCAGTTACAACTAGAATAAAATGAATCTAGACCCGAGGCTTGCAGCTTTATGCAGGCCATTAAAGCAGCTGCTCATAATTATGCATCTCAATATACGAAGCTGCTTGTTCTTTGTTTGGACCATCAATACTCGATTCAACTGAACACCATTTTTTTTCTTTTCGTGTTTCACTCAATGATTCAGTGGATTATAATTTCCCATGCAGTTGATGAATATGAGATCTCTCATTTCACCTGATCCACATATATCAATACCTTCAAAAACTAAAATTTCAGGGTGCTTGGTGTTTCTCTCATTTCACCTGTTTATATTTTGCTGTATAATCTTAATCGAGGCAGTCTTTTTTGGTTGATAATTAAGGCCCTTTTTGCTGAAATGATGTTGCATCGAGCATGTATTAAGCCAGTCAAATGACAAAGTTCTGAGTAAATGGATACTTTTGCGGCCACCACTGCCATCTTCTTTTTCAATGGAGCTATTTGCAAACGTCATATATC
Organism: Adansonia gregorii; assembly: GCA_038382025.1. Taxonomy (NCBI): domain Eukaryota; kingdom Viridiplantae; phylum Streptophyta; class Magnoliopsida; order Malvales; family Malvaceae; genus Adansonia; species Adansonia gregorii. The sequence goes on from JBBYHO010043567.1 coordinate 9,858, forward strand.
ATATCTTTCTGTTATTAATTTAACTCTGGCTTTAGTCGATATTTACTGCCAGTTGGTGTTCTGTCATTGTAAATACTGGTAAGTTTTCATCTGTCTTTCCAACTACACAGCATTGTCTGATTTCACGTAGGTCACCTTGGATTGATCACATAAAAGCTCATGCCTTATATTGCAGGTACGTAAAGCCCTCAATCTCCTGATGATAGCCTGGCAGTGAGTAAATTAGCCTATATTAATGGATTTTTCATTTTTCTTAAAATTTCATGCCCGACACATATGACACATATTCACACATACGTATGGGATATATTATTTTAAATATATGGAAAAAATTGAATATATGCAAATTAAACTACTCAATCTTGAATTCCAGTAATATAGACATCAGATACTATACATTAAGAGATGAATGATGGTAGAGTTAGTAGACTTAAATTTCAAAATGAGCTAATAAGTAGTTTTATAGTTTGACGATAAATTTTGAAGGTAGAAAGAGAGGGCTGACTACTA
>JBBYHO010043588.1:0-10365 GCA_038382025.1 Adansonia gregorii
TTATGTGAATCTGTGTTTATCCTAATTAATAGACGAACTTTGATTCTAAAAAAATGGTAGGAAGTGAAGTTTTTCTTGGGAAACCAAAGCAACAATTCATTTATCCCAATGAGGAGAATGAATTTGCAATGCCCAATCATTAAAAGAAAAGAAAGTTTTTATGTGAATTCGTGTTTATCCCAATTGAAATACATACTTTAATTCTAAAAATGGTTAAAAGAGAATTTTTTCTTGTAAAACCAAGGCATCAATATCATTTATCGTAACGAGGAGAATGAATTTGTGGTGCCAATCATTGAAAGAAAGAAGATTATTATCTGAATCGGTGTTTATCCTAATTCAAAGATGAACATTAATTTTAAAAATGGTGGAAAGAGAAGTTTTTCTTATGAAACCAAAGCATCAATATCATTAATAACAATGAGGAGAATGTGTTTATGGTTCCTAGTCATGAAAACAAAAGAGATTATTACTTGAATTCGAGTTTCTCCCAATTGATAGATGAACTTTTATTCGAAAAAATGGTGGGAAGTAAAGTTTTACTTATGAAACCAGAGCATCGATTCATTTATCCCATTGAGTGGAATAAATTTCTGAAGCCCAATCATTAAAAAAAGGTGATTATTATGTGAGTCCATGTTTATCTCCATTGAAAAATGAACTTTAAATCTAAATATGGCAAAAAGAGAAGTTTCTCTTATGAAACCAAGGCATCAATATCATTTATCCCAATAAGGAGAATGTATTTATGGTGCCTAATCATGAAAAAAAGAGATTATTACGTGAATCCATATTTATTCCATTGACAGACAAGCTTTGACTCTAAAAAATGGTGGAAGGTGAAGTTTTTCTTGTGAAACCAAAGCACCAATTCATTTAACCCAATGAGCAAAATGAATTTGCGGTGCCTAATCATTAAAAGAAAAGAGATTATTATGTGAATCCATTTTTATCCTAATTGAAAGATGAACTTTAATTCTAAAACTAATAGAAAGAAAAGTTTTTCTCATGAAACCAAGATGAACTACGATTCTAAAAAAATAATGGGAAGTGAAGTTTTTGTTATGAAACCAAAGCATCAATTCATTTATCCCAATGAAAGGGACAAATTTGTGGTGTTAAATCATCAGAAGAAAGGAGATTATTATGTGAATCCATCTTTATCCCAACAGAAAGACAAACTTGAATTCAAAAAATGGTAGAAAGAGAAGTTTTTCTTATGAAACCAAAGCAACAATTTATTTATCCCAATGAGGAGAATGAATTTGCATTGCCCAATCATTAAAAGAAAAGAGAGTTTTATGTGAATCCATGTTTATCCCAATTGAAGCACATACTTTAATTTAAAAAATGATAGAAAGAAAAGTTTTTCTTGTAAAACCAAGGTATCAATATCATTTATCCTAACGAGGAGAATGAGTTTGTAGTGCCCAATCATTGAAAGAAAGGAGATTATTATCTAAATCCATGTTTAAATTGAAAGATGAACTTTAATTCTAAAAATGGTGGAAAAAGGAGTTTTGCTTATGAAATTAAGGCATTAGTATCATTACTACCAATGAGGATAATATGTTTATGCTTCCTAGTCATGAAAATAAAAGAGATTATTACCTGAATTCGAGTTTATCCCAATTGGTAGACGAACTTTGATTCAAAAAAATGGTGGGAAGTGAAGTTTTTCTTTTAAAACCAAAGCATCGATTTATTTATCCCATTGAATGGAATGAATTTCTAGAGCCCCATTATTAAAAGAAAGGAGATAATTATGTGATAAATATCCATTATTAAAAGAAAGGAGATTATTATGTGATAAATATCCATTATTAAAAGAAAGGAGATTATTATGTGAATCCATATTTATCCTAATTGAAAAATGAACTTTAATTCTAAATATGGAAAAAGGAGAAGTCTCTCTTATGAAACCAAGGGTTCAATATCATTTATCCCAATAAGGAGAATGTATTTTTTGTGCCTAATCATGAAAAAAAGAAGATTATTATGTGAATCCATATTTATCCGATTGACAGACGAGCGTTGACTCTAAAAAATGGTGGAAAGTGAAGTTTTTCTTGTGGAACCAAAGCATCAATTCATTTAGACCAACAAGCAAAATGAATTTGTGGTGCCCAATCATTAAAAGAAAGGAGAATATTATCTGAATCCATTTTTATCCCAATTAAAAGATGAACTTGAATTCTAAAATTGGTAGAAAGAGAAGTTTTTCTCACGAAACCAAGGCATCAATTCATTTATCCTAATGAGTAAAAAGTGTTTATGGTTCCTAATCACGAAAATAAAAGAGATTATTATGTGAATTCATGTTTATCCCAATTGATTGATGAACTTTGATTCTAAAAAAATGGTAGGAAGTGAAGTTTTTCTTATAAAACCAAAACATGAATCATTTATCCCAATAAGGTGAATTAATTTACAGCACCTAATTGTTAAAAAAAAAGGAGATTTTTATGTGAATCCAAGTTTTTCCCAATTGAAACATGTACTTTAATTCTAAAAATGGTAGAAAGAGAAGTTTTTCTTGTGAAACCAAGGCATTAATATCATTTATCCTAATAAGGAGAATGAATTTATGGTGCCCAATCATTGAAAAAAAGGAGATTATTATCTGAATCCATTTTTATCCTAATTGAAAGTCAAACTTTAATTCTAAAAATGGTGGAAAGAGAAGCTCTTCTTATAAATCCAAGGCATCAATATCATTAATCCCAATAAAGAGAATGTGTTTATGGTAACTAGTCATGAAAGCAAAGGACTTTATTACCTGAATTCGAGTTTTTCCCAACTGAAGATGAACTTTGATTCTAAAAAATAATGGGAAGTGAAGTTTTTCTTATAAAACCAAAGCATCGATCCATTTATCCAATGGAATGGAATGAATTTTTAGAGCTCAATCATTAAAAAAAAAGAAGATTATTATGTGAATCCATCTTTATCCTAATTGAAAGGTGAACTTTAGTTCTAAATATGGCAAAAAGAGAAGTTTCTCCTATGAAACCAATGAGCCAATATCATTTATCCCAATGAGGAGAATGTATTTATGGTTATGAAAAAAATAGAGATTATTACGTGAATCCATGTTTATCCAATTGACAGAAAGCTTTGACTCTAAAAATTGGTGGGAAGTGAAGCTTTTCTTGTGAAACCAAAGCATCAATTCATTTAGCCCAATAAGCAGAATGAATTTGTGGTGCCCAATCATTACAGCAAAAGAGATTATTATGTGAATCCATGTTTATCTTAATTGAAAGATGAACTTTAATTCTAAAATTGATAGAAAGAGAAGTACTTCTCATGAAACCAAAGCATTAATTCATTTATCCTAATAAGTAGAATGTGTTTATGGTTCCTAATCATGAAAATAAAAGACATTATTTTGTGAATCCGTATTTATCCCAATTGATAGATGAACTATGATTCTAAAAAAATGGTGGGAAGTGAAGTTTTTCTACCAAAGCATCAATTCATTTATCCCAATGAAGAGAATGAATTTTTGTGTCTAATCATTAAAAGAATGGAGATTCTTATGTGAAACCATGTTTATCCCAATTGAAACACGTACTTTAATTCTAAACAAGGTAGAAAGAGAAGTTTTTCCTGTAAAACCAAGGCATCAATATCATTTCTCCTAAAGAGGAGAATGAGTTTATGGTGCCCAATCATTGAAAGAAAGGAGATTATTATTTGAATCTTTGTTTATCCCAATTGAAAGTTAAACTTTAATTCTAAAAATAGTGAAAAGAGAAGTTTTTCTTATGAAACCAAGGCATCAATATCATTAAAACCAATGAAGAGAATATGTTTATGGTTCCTAGTCATAAAAACAGAGAAGATTATTACCAAAATTCAAGTTTATCCCAGTTGATAGATAAACTTTGTTTCTAAAACATGGTGGAAGTGAAGATTTTCTTATGAAACGAAAGCATCGATTCATTTATCCCATTAAATGGACTAAATTTTTGGAGCCCAATCATTAAAAGAAAAGAGATTATTATGTGAAACCATCTTATCCCATTTGAAAGATGAACTTTAATTCTAAATATGGCAAAAAGAGAAGTTTCTCTTATGAAACCAAGACATCAATATCATTTATCTCAATGAGGAGAATGTATTTATTGTGCCTAATTATGAAAAAAAAGAGATTATTATGTAAATTCATGTTTATCCAATTGACAGATAAGCTTTGACTCTAAAAAATGGTGGAAAGTAAAGTTTTTCTTATGAAACCAAAGCATTAAATTATTTAGCCCAATGAGCAAAATGAATTGGTGGCGCCCAATCATTAAAAGAAATGAGAATATTATGTGAATCCATATTTATCCCAATTGAAAGATGAACTTTAATTCTAAAATTGGTAGAAAGAGAAGTTTTTCTCATGAAACCAAACCATCAATTCATTTATCCCAATGAGTAGAATGAATTTATGGTGCCTAATATTAAAACAAATAAGATTATTATGTGAATCAATGTCAATCCCAATTGAAAGGCAAATTTTAATTTTAAAAATGGTAGAAAGGGAAGTTTTTCTTACGAAACCAAAGCATCAATTCATTTATCCTAATGAGGAGAATGTGTTTATGGTTCCTAATCACGAAAACAATGAAAATTATTATATGAATCCATGTTCATCCCAATTAATAAACGAACTTTAACTCTAAAAAATGGTGGGAAGTGAAGTTTTTCTTATGAACCAAACCATCAATTCCTTTATCCTAATAAAGAGAATGAATTTGCGGTGCCCAATCATTAAAAGGAAGGAGATTTTTATGTGAATTTGTTTTATCCCAAATAAAAGATGAATTTTAATTCTAAAATGGTAGAAAGAGAAGCTTTTCTTATAAAACCAGGCATCAATAACATTTATCCCAATAAGGAAAATGTGTTTATGGTTCCTAATCATGAAAACAACTGAAACTATTACATGAATTCGTGTTTATCCTAATTGACAGACAAACTGTGATTATAAAAAATGGTGTGAAGTGAAGTGTTTGTTATGAAACCAAAGCATCAATTCTTTATCCCAATAAGTAGAATGAATTTATGGTGCCCAATCATTAAAAGAAAGGAGATTATTTTGTGAATTTGTGTTTATCCCAAATGAAAAACGAACTTCAAATCTATAAATGGTATAAAGAGAAGTTTTCTTATGAAATCAAGGCATCAGTATCACTTACCCCAATGAGGAGAATGTGTTTATGGTTCATAATCATGAAAACAAAGGAGACTATTATTTAAATTCATATTTATCCTAATTGATAGGTGAACTTCGATTCTAAAAAATGGTGGGAAGTAAAGTTTTTCTTATGAAACCAAAGCATCAATTCATTTACCCCAATAAGTAGAATGAATTTATGGTGCCCAAACATTAAAAGAAAGGAGATTATTACGTAAATCCGTGTTATGCCAATTGAAAACAAACTTTAATTCTAAAAATTATAGAAAGAGAGGTTTTTCAAATGAAACAAAGGCATCACTATCATTTATTGTAGCAAAGAGAATGAATTGATGGTGCCTAATCATTAAAAGAAAGGAGATTATTATGTGAATCCATGTTTATCCTAATTGGAAGACGAGCTTGAATTCTAAAAATAGTAGAAAGAAAAGTTTTTCTTATGAAACCAAAGCATCTATATGATTGATCCAAATAAGAAGAATGTGTTTATGGTTCCTAACCATGAAAACAAACGAGATTATTATATGAATTCCTCATTATCCCAATTGATACATGAACTTTGATTCCAAAAAAATGGTGGGAAGTGAAATTTTTGTTATGAAAACAAAGCAGCAATCCATTTATCCCAATGAGTAGAATGAATTTGTGGTACCGAATCATTTAAAGAAAAGAGATTATTATGTGAATCCGTGTTTACCCCAATTGAAAGACAAACTTTAATTTTAAAAATGGTAGAAAGATAAGTTTTTCTTAAGAAACCAAAGCATCAATATCATTTATCCCAATAAGGAGAATATATTTATGGTGCCCAATCATGAAAAAAAAAGGAGAATATTATAGGAATTTGTGTTTATCATAATTGAAAGGGAAACTTTAATTCTGAATATGGTAGAAAAAAAGTTTTTCTTATGAAACAAAGGTGTCAATGTCGTTTATTAAAATGAGGAGACTGAATTTGTAGTGCCCAATCATTGAAAGAAAAGAGATTATTATGTGAATCCATGTTTATCCAAATTGAAAGGTGAACTTTAATTCTAAAAATGGTAGAAAGAGAATTTTTTTACATAACTAGAGCATCAATTCATTTATCCTAATGAGCAGAATGAATTTGTGGTGCCCTATCATTTAAAGGAAGAAGATTATTATGTGAATCCATGTTTATTCCAATTGAAAGATAAACTTTAACTTTAAAAATGGTAGTAAGAGAAGTTTTTCTTATGAAACCAAAGCATCAATTCACTTATCCCAATGAAAAGAATGAATTTATGGTGCCTAATCATTAGAAGAAAAGAGGTAATTATGTGATGTGAATCCATGTTTAGCCCAATAGAAAGACAAACTTTAATTCTAAAAATGGTAGAAAAAAAAGTTTTTCTTGCGAAACCAAAGTATCAATTTATTTATCCCAATAAGAAAATGTGTTTATGGTTCTTAATCCCATAAACAAAAGACATTATTATATGAATCTATGTTTATCCCAATTAATAAATAAACTTTGATTCTAAAAAAAATGGTGGGAAGTAAAGTTTTTCTTAAGAAACCAAAGCATCAATATATTTATCCAAATGTGGAGAATGAATTTGCGGCGCCTAATCATTAAAAGAAAGGAGATTTTTTTGTGGATCTGTGTTTATCCTAATTAAAAAACAAACATTAATTCTAAAAATGGTAGAAAAAGAGGTTTTTCTTATGAAACCAAAGCTTGAATATCATTTACCCCAATTAGGAGAATACGCTTACGGTGTCCAATCATGAAAAGAAAGTAGATTATTATGTGAATCTATGTTTGTCCAAATCAACAGGCAAACTTTAATTCTAAAAATGGTGGAAAGATAAATTTTTCTTGTAAAACCAAAGCATTAATATGATTTATCATAATGAGTAGAATGTATTTATGGTGCCTAATCATGAAAAAAAAGAGATTATTGGGTGAATCCATGTTTATCCTAATTGACAGATGAGCTTTGACTCCAAAAAAAATGGTGGGAAGTGAACTTTTTCTTACGAAACCAAAACGTCAATTCATTTATCCCAATGAGTAAAATGAATTTATGGTGCCAAATCATTAAAAGAAAGGAGATTATTATGTGAATCTGTGTCTACCTCAATTGAAAGACCAACTTTAATTCTAAAAATGGTAGATAGTGAAGTTTTTCATATGAAAGCAAAGCATCAATTCATTTATCACAATGAGGAGAATGTGTTTATGGCTCCTAATCACGAAAACAAAGGAGATTATTACATGAATTCATGTTTATCCTGATTGATAGATGAACTTTGATTCTAAAAAATGGTGGGAAGTGAAGTTTGCTCATGAAACCAAAGCATCAATTCATGTATCCTAATGAGTAGAATGAATTTATCATGCCTAAGCATTAAAAGAAAAGAGATTACTATGTGAACCCATGTTTATTCCAATTAAAAGATGAGCTTTAATTTTAAAAATGGTAGAAAGAGAAGTTATTCTGATGAAAGCAAAGCATCAATTCATTTATCCCAATGAGGAGAATGTGTTTATGGTTCCTAATCATAAAAATAAGAGAGATTATTACGTTAATTTGTGTCTATCCAAATTGATAGATGAATATTGATTCTAAAAAATGGTGGGAAATAAAGCTTTTCTTATGAAACCAAGGTATCAATTCATTTATCCCAATGAGTAGAATTAATTTATGGTGCCCAATCATTAAAAGAAAGGAGATTATTATGTGAATTTGTAATTATCCTAATTGAAATGCGAACATTAATTCTAAAAAAGGTAAAAAGAAAAGTTTTTCCTATAAAAGCAAAGCATCAATTTATTTATCCCAATAAGGAAAATGTGTTTATGGTTCTTAACCATGGAAATGAAAGAGACTGTTACGTTAATTCGAGTTTATCCCAATTGATAGATGAACTTTGATTCTAAAATATGGTGTGAAGTGAAGTTTTTCTTATGAAACCAAAGCATTAATTCATTTATCCTAAAAGGTGAACTAAATTTTTGGAGCCCCATTATTAAAAGAAAGGAGATTATCATGTAAATCTGTGTTTATCCCAATTGAAAGATGAACTTTAATTGTAAAAATGGCAAAAAGAAAAGTATTTCTTATGAAAGCAAAGCATCAATTCATTTATCCCAATAAGGAGAATGCATTTATGGTTCCTAATCATGAAACCAAAAGAGATTATTACATCAATTTATGTTTATCCTAATTGATAGCTGAACTTTGATTCTACAATATGGTGGGAAATGAAGTTTTTCTTATGAAACCAAAACATCAATTCAATTATCCTAATTAGTAGAATGAATTTATAGTGATCAATCATTAAAAGAAAGGAGATTATTACATGAATCTGTGTTTGTCCTAATCGAAAGATAAACTTTAATTCAAAAATGGTAGAAAGAGAAGTTTTTCCTAAGAAAGCAAAGAATCAATTCGTTTATCCCAATGAGAGATGAATTGCTGGTGCTCAATCATTAAAAGAAAAAAGATTATTATGTGAATCCATGTTTATAGCAATCGAAAGATGATCTATAACTCTAAAAAGGGTAGAAAGAGAAGTTTTCATATGAAACCAAAGCATCAATTTATTTATCCCAACAAGGAGAATGAATTTACGGTGCCCAATCGTTAGAAGAAAGGAGATTACTGTGTGAATCCATGTTTACCCTAATTGAAAAATGAACTTTAATTTAAAAATGGTAGAAAGAGAAGTTTTCTTTATGAAAGCAAGGCAACAATATCTTTTATCCAAGTTAGGAGAATGTGTTTATGGTCCCTAATCATGAAAACAAAGGAAATTATTACCTAATTTCATCTTTATCCCATTTGAAAAATTAACTTTAATTCTAAGAAATGGTGGGAAGTGAAATTTTTCTTATAAAACTAAAGCATCAATTCATTTATCCTAATAAGGAGAATAAATTTTTGGTGCCTAATCATTAAAAGAAAGAAGATTATTATGAGAATCCATGTCTATCCTAATTGAAAGATAAACTTTAATTCTAAAAATGGTAGAAAGATAAGTTTTACTTATGAAACCCAAGCAATCAATTCATTTATCCCAATGAGTAGAATGAATTTTTTTGTGCCTAATCATTAAAAGAAAGGAGATTATATTTTGATATTTTGTCTATCTCAATTGAAAGACTAACTTTAATTCTAAAAATAGTTGAAAAAGAAGTTTTTCTTATGAAACCAAGGCATCAATATCATGTTTCCCAATAAGGAGAATGTGTTTATGGTTCCTAATTATGAAATCGAAGGAAATTATTACATTAATTCATGTTTATCCCAATTGATAGACGAACTTGGATTATAAAAAATGGTGGGAAGTGAAGTTTTTCTTATGAAACCAAAGCACGAATTTATTTATCCCAATGAGTGGAATGAATTTATGGTGCCCAATCATTAAAAGAAAAGAGATTGTTATGTGAATCCGTGTTTACCCCAATTAAAACATGAACTTTAATTCTAAAAATGGTAAAAAGAGATGTTTTCTTATGAAACCAAGGCATCAATATCATTTATCCTAATAAGGAGAATGTGTATATGGTTCCTAATCATAAAAACAAAGGAAATGACTACGTGAATTTGTTTTTATCCTAACTGATAGATGAACTTTGATTATAAAAAAAAAGGTGGGAAGTGAAGTTTTTCTTATGAAGCCAAAGCATCAATTCCTTTGCCCTAATGAGTATAACAAATTCGTGGTGCCCAATCAATAAAAGAAAGGTGATTCTTATGTAAATCTATGTTTATCCCAATTGAAAGATAAACTTAATTCTAAAAATGGTAGAAAGAGAAGTTTTTCCTATGAAAGCAAAGCATCAATTCATTTATCCCAATGAGAAAAATGAATTTGCGATGCCCAATCATTAAGAAAAAAGAGATTATTATGTGAATCCATGTTAGAATTTTTAGTGGTGAATGAAATCAAGAGGGGGATGAATTGATTTCTTAAAATTTTGATAAATTAAAATTTTGATGGGCAAACTTGAGAAATCCAAACAATAAAATTTTGGAATGCAACTTAGTGAATAAAAATAAATAATCAAGTCAATGATTTATAAAGGTTCGGCCTCAATTGTCTGCCTCACTTGCCTCAGATTTTCGTCTAACTTGAATTGTTTACCTTTCAAGGACAAGGTATAACCTTTACACTCCCTATCTTTCAAGGCTAAGATAGAAACC
>JBBYHO010043599.1:0-10364 GCA_038382025.1 Adansonia gregorii
TTGGGCACCATAAATTCATTCTACTCATTGTGATAAATGAACTGATGCTTTAGTTTCATAAAAAAAAGTTTCTTTATTTGCCATTTTTAGAATTAATTACAATTTTTGAATTAGGATAAACATAAATTCGTATAATAAACTCCATTCTTTTAATGGTTGGGTGCAATGAATTCATTTTGCTCATTGGGATAAATGATTTGATGCTTTGGTTTCATAAAAAAAACTTTTCTTTGTACCATTTTTAGAATTAAAGATCATTTTTTAATTAGGATAAACACGAATTCGCATAATAGTCTGCATTCTTTTAATGATTGGGTGCCACAAATTCATTCTACTCATTGGGATACATGAATTGATGCTTTCGTTTCATATGAAGAGCTACTATTTATGCCATTTTTAGATTTAAAGTTTGTTTTTCAATTGGGGTAAACATGAATTCACATAATGATCTCTATTCTTTTAATGATTGGGCACCACAAATTCATTCTACTCATTGGGATAAATGAATTGATGCTTTGGTTTCACAAGAAAAACTTTTCTTTATACCTTTTTGAGGATTAAAGTTTATCCTTCTATTGTGATAAGCATGAATTCACACAATAATCTCCATTCTTTTCACGATTGGGCACCACAAATTCATTCTACTCATTGGGATAAGAATTGATTCTTCAATTTCACAAGAAAGCTTTTATTTGTGCCATTTTTAGATTTAAAGCTCGTTTTTCAACTGCGTTAAACACAAATTCACATAAAAATCTCCATCTTTTTAACGATTGGGCACCACAAATTCATTTTACTCATTAGGATAAATGAATTGATGGTTTGGTTTCCCAAGAAAAACTTTTCTTTCTAACTTTTTTAGAATTAAAGTTTGTCTTTCAATTGGGATAAATACAGACTCACAAAATAATGTCCTCTCTTTTAATGATCAGGTACCACAAATTCCTTCTACTCATTGGGATAAATGAATCGATGCTTTGGTTTGATAAGAAAAACATCTATTTATGCCATTTTTAGATTTAAAGTTTATTTTTTAATTGGAATAAACACGAATTCGCATAATAATCTACATTCTTTTAATGATTGGGCACCATAAATTCATTCTACTCATTGGGATACATGAATTGATGCTTTCATTTTACATGAAAAACTACTATTTATGCCATTTTTAGATTTAAAGTTTGTTTTTCAATTGGGATAAACACGAATTCACATAATAATCTCTATTCTTTTAATGATTGGGGCACCACAAATTCATTCTACTCATTGGCATAAATGAATTGATGCTTCGGTTTCACAAGAAAAACTTTTATTTATACTTTTTTGAGGGTTAAAGTTTATCTTTCTATGGTGATAAGCATGAATTCACATAATAATCTCCATTCTTTAACGATTGGGCACAACAAATTCATTCTACTCATTGGGATAAATTAATGCTTCAGTTTCACAAGAAAAACTTTTATTTGTGCCATTTTTGGATTTAAAGCTCATTTTTCAACTCCGTTAAACACAAATTCACATAATAATCTCAATCCTTTTCACGATTGGCACCACAAATTCATTCTACTCATTGGGATAAATGAATTGATGGTTTGGTTTCACATGAAAATCTTTTCTTTCTACCTTTTTTAGAATTAAAGTTTATCTTTCAATTGGGATAAATACAGACTCACAAAATAATATCCTCTCTTTTAATGATCGGGTGCCACAAATTCCTTCTACTCATTGGGATAAATGAATCAATGCTTTGGTTTGATAAAAAAAAATCTATTTATGCCATTTTTAGATTTGAAGTTTGTTTTTCAATTGGGATAAACACGAATTCGCATAATAATCTCTATTCTTCTAATGATTGTGTACCATAAATTCCTTCTACTCATTAGGATAAATGAATCGATGCTTTGGTTTCATATGAAAAACATTTATTTATGCTATTTTTAGATTTAAAATTTGTTTTTCAGTTGGGATAAACACGAATTCACACAATAATGTCCATTCTTTCAATGATTGGGCACAATAAATTCATTCTACTCATTAGGATAAACGAATTGATGCTTTGGTTTCACAAAAAAAAAAAAATTTTATACCTTTTTGAGGATTAAAGTTCATCTTTCTATTGGGATAAACGTGAATTCACATAATAATCTCTATTCTTTTCACCAGTGGGCACCACAAATTCATTCCACTTCTTGGGATAAGAATTGATTCTTCGGTTTCACAAGAAAAACTTCTATTGATAATCTCCATTCTTTTCATGAGTGGGCACCATAAATTCATTCTACTCCTTGGGATAAGAATTGATTCTTCGGTTTTACAAGAAAAACTTTCATTTGTGCCATTTTTAGATTTAAAGCTCATTTTTCAACTGCGTTAAACACAAATTCACATAATAATCTCCATCCTTTTAACGATTGGGCACCACAAATTCATTCTACTCATTAGGATAAATGAATTGGTGGTTTGGTTTCATAAGAAAAACTTTTCTTTCTACCTTTTTTAGAATTAAAATTTGTCTTTCAATTGGGATAAACACAAACTCACAAAATAATATCCTTTCTTTTAATGATTAGGCACCAGAAATTCCTTTTACTCATTGGGATAAATGAATCGATGCTTTGGTTTCATAAGAAAAACATCTATTTGTGCCATTTTTAGATTCAAAGCTTGTTTCAATTGGGATAGACATGAATTCACATAATAATCTCCATTCTTTTAATGATTGGGCACTATAAATTCATTCTACTCATTGGGATAAATAAATTGATGCTTTGGTTTCATAAGAAAAACTTTTATTTATGCCATTTTTAGAATTAAAGATCGTTTTTCAATTGGGATAAACATGAATCCACATAATAATCTCCATTCTTTTAATGATTGGGCGCCACAAATTCATTCTACTCACTGGGATAAATGATTTGATGCTTTGGTTTCATAAGAAAAACTTCTATTTGTGCCATTTTTAGATTTAAAGTGCATTTTTCAACTAGGTCAGCACGAATTCACATAATAATCTCTATTCCTTTAGCGATTGGGTACCTTAAATTCATTCTACTCGTTAGGAAAAATGAATTGATGCTTAGGTTTCATAAGAAAAACTTCTATTTGTGCCATTTTTAGAATTAAAGTTCGTTTTTCAGTTGGGATAGGCATGAATTCACATAATAATCTCCATTCTTTTAATGATTGGGCACAATAAATTCATTCTACTCATTAGGATAAACAAATTGATGCTTTGGTTTCACAAGAAAAACTTTTCTTTCTTCCTTGTTTAGAATGAAAGTTTTTCTTTCAATTGGGATAAACACGAATTCACATAATAATATCTATTCTTTTAATGATTGGGTAAGACAAATTCATTCTACTCATTGGGATAAATAATTGATGCTTTGGTTTCATAAGTAAAACTTCTATTTGTGCCACTTTTAGATTCACAGTTCGTTTTTTAATTGGGATAAATGTGAATTCATATAATAATCTCCATTCTTTTAATAATTAGGAACCATAGATTCATTCTACTCATTGCGATCAATGAATTTATTTTTTGGTTTCGCAAGAAAAGCTTTTCTTTCTATCATTTTTAGAATTAAGGTTCATCATTCAACTAGGATAAACCCGGATTTGCATAATAATATCCTTTCCTTTAATGATTGAGCACCATAAATTCATTCTACCCATTAGGATAAATGTATTGATGCTTTGGTTTCACAAGAAAAGCTTTTTTTCTACCTTTTTTAGAATTAAAGTTCGTCCTCCAATTGGAATAAACACGGACTCTCATAATAATCGCTATTCTTTTAATGATTGGGCACCACAAATTTATTCTACTCATTGGTATAAATGAATTGATGCTTTGGTTTCACAAGAAAAACTTTTCTTTATATCTTTTGGAGGATTAAAGTTTATCTTTATATTGTGATAAACATGAATTCACATAATAATCTCCATTTTTTTAACGATTGGGCACCACAAATTCATTCTACTCATTGGGATAAGATTTGATGCATCGGTTTCACAAGAAAAACTTTTATTTATGCCATTTTTAAATTTAAAGCTCGTTTTTTAACTACGTTAAACACAAATTCACATAATAATCTCCATTCTTTTAATGATTGGGCACTGTAAATTCATTATACTCATTGGGATAAATGAATTGATGGTTTTGTTTCACAAGAAAAACTTTTCTTTCTACCCTTTTTAGAATTAAAGTTCATCTTTCAATTGCGATAAACACAGACTCACATAATAATATCCTTTCTTTTAACGATTGGGCGCTACAAATTCTTTCTACTCATTGAGATAAATGAATCGACGCTTTGGTTTCATAAGAAAAACATCTATTTGTGCCATTTTTGGATTTAAAGTTTGTTTTTCAATTGGGATAAACACGAATTCACATAATAATCTCTATTCTTTTAATGGTGGGGTGCCACAAATTCATTCTCCTCATTGGGATAAATGATTTGATGCTTTAGTTTCACAAGAAAAACTTTTATTTGTGCCATTTTTTTATTTAAAGTTCATTTTGCAATTGGGATAAATATGAATTCGCATAATAATCTCCATTCTTTTAATGATTGGGCACTACAAATTCGTTCTACTCATTGGGATACATGAATTGATCCTTTGGTTTCATAAGAAAAACGTTTATTTATGCCATTTCAGATTTAAAGTTTGTTTTTCAATTGGGATAAACACGAATTTGCATAATAATCTCGATTCTTTTAATGGTGGGCCACCACAAATTCATTCTATTCATTGGGATAAATGATTTGATGCTTTGGTTTCACAAGAAAAACTTTTATTTGTGCCATTTCTAGATTTAAAGTTCATTTTGCAATTGGGATAAACACGAATTCACATAATAATCTCCATTCATTTAATGATTGGGCACCACAAATTCAATCTACTCATTGGGATAAATGATTTGTTGCTTTGGTTTCACAAGAAAAACTTCTATTTATGCCATTTTTAGATTTAAAGTGCATTTTTCAACTGGGATCAACACAAATTCACATAATAATCTCTATTCTTTTAATGATTAGGCACCATAAATTCAATCTACTTATTAGGATAAATGAATTGATGCTTTGGTTTCATAAGAAAAACTATTATTTATGCCATTTTTAGAATTAAAAATTGTTTTTCAATTGGGATAAACATGAATTTACATAATAATCTCTATTTTTTTAATGATTGGGAGTAAAAAATGCATTCTACTGTTTCGGATAAATGAGTTGATGCTTTGGTTTCATATGAAAAACTACTATATGTGTCATTTTTAGATTTAAAGTTCATTTTTCAGTTGGGATAAATACGAATTCACATAATAATCTCAATTCCTGTAGTGATGGGCAACTATAAATTTATTCTACTTATTGGGATAAATGAATTGATGCACTGGTTTCACAAGAAAAGCTTTTCTTTCTACCTTTTTTAGAATTAAAGATCATTTTTCAAATGGCATAAACACGAATTTAAATAATAATCTCCAATCTTTAAATGATTGGCACCACAAATTCATTCTACTCATTAGAATAAATGAACTGATGCTTTGGATTCATAAGAAAAACTACTATTTTTGCCATTTTTAGATTTAAAGTTCATTTTTCAATTGGATAAACATGAATTTACATAACAATCGCTATTCTTTTAATGATTGGGCATTCATTCTACTCATTGGGACAAATGAATTGATGCTTTGGTTTTATAAAAAAAAACTTTTCTTTATGCCATTTTTAGAACTAAAGATCGTTTTTCAATTAGGATAAACACGAATTTGCATAATAATCTTCATTCTTTTAACGATTGGGCACAATAAATTCATTATGCTCATTGGGATAAATGATTTGATGCTTTGGTGTCATAAAAAAAACTTCTCTGAGTGCCATTTTTAGAATTAAAGATCGTTTTTCAATTGGGATAAACACGAATTTGCATAATAATCTCCATTCTTTTAATGATTGGGCACCACAAATTCATTTTACTCATTAGGAGACATGGATTGATGCTTTGGTTTCATATGAAAAACTACTATTTGTGCCATTTTTAGATTTAAAGTTTGTTTTTCAGTTGGGATAAACACGAATTCACATAATAATCTCCATTCTTTTAACGATAGGGCACTATAAATTCATTCTACTCATTGGGATAAATGAATTGATGCTTCGGTTTCACAAGAAAAACTTTTCTTTATACCTCTTTAAGAATTAAAGTTCACCATTCTATTAGGATAAACATGAATTCACATAATAATCTCCATTCTTTTAATGATTGGGCACCACAAATTCAATCTACTTATTGGGAGACATGGATTGATGCTTTGGTTTCATATGAAAAACTACTATTTATGCCATTTTTAGATTTAAAGTTTGTTTTTTAGTTGGGATAAACATGAATTCACAAAATAATCTCCATTCTTTTAATGATTGGGCATGACAAATTCATTATACTCATTGAGATAAATGAATTGAAGGTTTGGTTTCATTAAAAAAATTCTCTTTGTGCCATTTTTAGAATTAATTATAGTTTTTTAATTGGGATAAACACAAATTCGCATAATAATCTCCATTCTCTTAATGATTGGGCACAACAAATTCATTTTGGTCATTAGGATAAATGATTCGATACTTTGGTTTCAAAAAAAAAACTTCTCTTGGTGTCATTTTTAGGATTAAAGAACGTTTTTCAATTGGGATAACATGAATTCATATAATAATCTCCATTCTTTTAATGATTAGGCACCACAAATTCATTCTACTCATTGGGATACATGAATCAATGCCTTCGTTTCACATGAAAAACTACTATTTGTGCCATTTTTAGATTTAAAGTTCGTTTTTCAGTTGTGATAAATGCAAATTCACATAATAATCTCTACTCTTTTAATGATTGGGCACCATAAATTCATTCTACTCATTGGGATAAATGAATTGGTGCTTTGGTTTCACAAGAAAAACTTTTCTTTATACCTTTTTGAGGATTAAAGTTTATCTTTCTATTGTGATAAACATGAATTCACATAATAATCTTCCTTCATTTAATGATTGGGCACCACAAATTCATTCTACTCGTTAGGATAAGAATTGATGCTTCGGTTTCACAAGAAAAACTTCTATTTGTTCCATTTGTTGATTTAAAGCTCATTTTTCAACTGTGGTAAGCACAAATTCATATAATAATCTCCATCCTTTTAACGATTATGCACCACAAATTCATTCTACTCATTAGGATAAATGAATTGATTGTTTTGTTTCACAAGAAAAACTTTTCTTTCTACTTTTTTAGAGTTAAAGTTCATCTTTCAATTGGGATAAACATAGACTCACATAGTAATAGCCTTTCTTTTAATGATTGGGCACCACAAATTCCTTCCACTCACTGAGATAAATGAATCGATTCTTTGGTTTCATAAGAAAAACAACTATTTATGCCATTTTTAGATTTAAAGTTTGTTTTTCAATTGGGATAAATACAAATTTACATAATAATCTCTATTCTTTTAATGATTGGGCACCACAAATTCAATCTACTAATTGGGATAAATGATTTGATGCTTTGGTTTCACAAGAAAAACTTCTATCTGTACCATTTTTAGATTTAAAGTTCATTTTTCAATTGGGATAAACACAAATTCACATAATAATCTCCATTCTTTTAATGATTGGGCACCACAAATTCAACCTACTCATTAGGATAAATGAATTGATGTTTTGGTTTTATAAGAAAAACTTCTATTTGTGCCATTTTTAGAGTTAAAGATCGTTTTTCGATTGAGATAAACACGAATTCACGTAATAATCACCATTCTTTGAATGATTCGGCACCACAAATTCATTCTACTTATTGGGATAAATGATTTGATGCTTTGGTTTCACAAGAAAAACTTCTATTTATGCCATTTTCAGATTTACAGCTCGTTTTTCAACTGCGTTAAACATAAATTCACATAATCATCTCCATCCTTTTAATGATTAGGCGCCACGAATTCAATCTACTCATTGGGATAAATGAATTGATGCCTTGGTTTTATAAGAAAAACTTCTATTTGTGCCATTGTTAGGATTAAAGATCATTTTTCAATAGGGATAAACACTAATTCACATAATAATCTCCATTCTTTTAATGATTGGGCGCCACAAATTCAATCTACGCATTGGGATAAATGATTTGAAGCTTTGGTTTCACAAGAAGAACTTTTATTTGTGCCATTTTTAGATTTTTAGATTTAAAGTTCATTTTTTAATTGGGATAAACACGAATTCACATAATAATCTACATTCTTTTAACGATTGGGCCCCATAAATTCATTCTACTCACTGGGATAAATAAATTGATGCTTCAGTTTCACAGGAAAGACTTTTATTTATGCCATTTTTTTATTTAAAGTTCATTTTTCAACTGGGACAAACATAAATCACATAATAATCTCCATCCTTTTAACGATTGGGCACCACAAATTCATTCTACTCATTAGGATAAATGAATTGATGCTTTGGTACCACAAGAAAAACTTTTCTTTCTGCCTTTTTTAGAATTAAAGTTCGTTTTTCAGTTGGCATAAACATGAATTCACATAATAATCTCTATTTATTTAACAATTGGGCACCACAAATTCATTATACTCGTTGGGATAAATGAATTGATGCTTTGGTTTCATAAGAAAAACTTTTTTTATACCTTTTTGAGAATTAAAGTTCATCATTCAATTGGGATAAACATGAATTCACATAATAATCTCCATCCTTTTAACGATTGGGCACTACAAATTCATTCTACTCACTAGGACAAATGAATAGATGCTTTGGTTTCACAGGAAAAACTTTTATTTATGCCATTTTTTGATTTAAAGTTCGTTTTTCAACTGGGAGAAACATAAATCACATAATAATCTTCATCCTTTTAATGATTGGGCATTACAAATTTATTCTACTCATTAAGATAAATGAATTGATGCTTTGATTTCACAAGAAAAACTTTTCTTTCTGGCTTCTTTAGAATTAAAGTTCGTTTTTCAGTTGGCATAAACATGAATTCACATAATAATCTCCGTTCATTTAATGATTGCGCACCACAAATTCATTATACTCATTGGGATAAATGAATTGATGCTGTAGTTTCACAAGAAAAACTTTTCTTTATACCTTTTTGAGAATTAAGGTTCAACTTTCAATTAAGGTAAACATGAATTCACAAAATAATCTCCATTCTTTTAACGATTAGGCACCACAAATTCATTATACTCATTGGGATACAAGAATTGATGCTTTGTTTTCATAAAAAAAATTCTCTTTATGCTATTTTTAGAATTAAAGATTGTTTTTCAATTGGGATGAACACAAATTTGCATGATAATCTCTATTCTTTTGATGATTAGGCACAACAAATTCATTCTGCTTATTGGGATAAACGATTTGACTTTGCTTTCATAAAAAAAATTCTCCTTGCACTATTTTTAGAATTAAAGATTGTTTTTCAATGGGATAAACACGAATTCGCATAATAATCTCCATTCTTTTAATGATTGGGCACAACAAATTCATTCTATTCATTAGGATACATGAATTGATGCTTTTGTTTCATAAGAGAAACATATGTTTGTGCCATTTTCAGATTTAAAGTTTATTTTTCAATTGGGATAAACATGAATTCACATAATAATCTCCATTCTTTTAATAATTGGGCACCACAAATTCATTCTACTTATTAGGATAAATGAATTGATGCTTTCGTTTCATAAGAAAAACTTCTATTTGTGCCATTTTTAGATTCAAAGTTCATTTTTCAATTGGGATAATACGAATTCACATAATAATCTCCATTCTTTTAATGATTAGGCACCACGAACTCATTCTACTCAATGGCATAAATGAATTGTTGCTTTGGTCTCATAAGAAAAACCTCTACTTGTGCCATGTTCGTTTTTCAGTTGGATAAGCACGGATTCACATAATAATCTCCATTCTTTTAATGATTGGGCACAACAAATTCATTCTACTGATTGGGATAAATGAATTGATGCTTTGGTTTCACAAGAAAACTTTTCATTCTACCTTTTTTAGAATTAAAGTTCGTCTTTCAATTAGGGTAAACACAATTCACATAATAATATCCATTCTTTTAGTGATTGGACAAGACAAATTCATTCTACTCATTGGGATAAATAATTGATGCCTTGGTTTCATAAGAAAAACTTCTATTTGAGCCATTTTTAGATTCAAAGTTTGTTTTTCAATTGGGATAAATGCGAATTCATATAATAATCTCCATTCTTTTAATAATTAGGCACCCCAAATTCATTCTACTCATTAGGATAAATGAATTGATGCTTTGGTTTCATAAAAACTTCTATTTGTGCCATTTTTAGA
>JBBYHO010043650.1:0-30557 GCA_038382025.1 Adansonia gregorii
CCCTTGATGCCACATCTTTGTATTTACCTTTGATATGATCCCTAGGCCTTCTTGACATCCTTAAAAGCTTTTTCGCCAGGCGACAACTGTCCCCTCTTACGTCGATGCTCCAGATTGTTAAAAAAAAAAATTAGCCCGGACAAAATAAGGTGTCTACAATAATCTCTTTTTTTTCAGGATTAGGCACCATATACACATTCTCCTTGTTGGGATAGATGACATTCATGATTTGGCTTGATAAGAAAAGCTTCGCTTTTTACCATTTTTTGGAATAATGTTCTTCCGTCAATCGTGACAAACATGTAAGCATGTAATAATCTCTTTTTTTTCATGATTGGGAACCATATACACATTCCCCTCAATAGGATAGATAACATTGACAATTTCACTTGATAAGAGAAGCTTTTCTTTCTATCATTTCTTGGAATTAATGTTATTCTAACAATCCATACAAACATGGATGCATGTATTAATCTTCTTTTTTTTCATGATTGGGCACCATAAGCACTTTCTCCTCATTGGGATAGATGACATTGAGAATTTGGGTTAAAAAGAAAAGCTTTTTTATCCGCCATTTTTTGAAATCAATGTTATTCTGTAAAATGTGACAAACTTGGATGCACATAATAATCTCCTCCTTTTCATGATTAGGAGCTTCAAACATGTTCTCCTTATTGGGATAGATGACACTGACTCTTTAGCTTGATAAGAAAAGCTTTTGTTTTCACCATTTTTTGGAATCAATTTTATTCCGTCCATCATGACAAACATGGACACACATAATAATCTCCTTTTTTGCTTCATTAGGCACCATAATCACCTTCTCCTCGTTAGGATGGATGATATTGGTGCTTTAGCTTGATTAGAAAAGCTTTTCTTTCCCCTATTTTTTAGAATCAATGTTATTCTATCAATAGTGACAAAAATAGATGCATGTGTTATTTTTCTTTTTTTTCATGAATAGGCACTATATACACATTCTCTTCATTGGCATAGATGACATTGATGATGTGGCTTGATAAGAAAAGCTTTTCTTTCCACCATTTTTTGAATCAATGCTATTTCATCAATCATGACAAACATGTATGCATGTAATAATCTCCTTGTTTTTCATGATAGGGCACCACATGCACATTCTCCTATTAGGATAGATGACATTGACGATTTGGCTTGATAAGAAAAACTTTTCTTTACACCATTTTTTGGAATAATGTTATTCTGTCAATCATGGCAAACATCGATCCAAGTAATAATCTCTTTTTCCTCATGATTGGGCACATAAACACATTCTCCATATTAGGATAGACGATATTGATCTTTGGCTTGATAAGAAAAGCTTTTTTTTTGGCTTTTTTTGGAATCAATGTTATTTCGTCAATCGTGACAAACATGGATGCATGTATTAATATCCTCTTTTTCATGATTAGGCACAATAAACACATTCTTCTCATTGGGATAAATGATATTGACGCTTTGGCTTAATAAGAAAAGCTTTGATTTCCTATATTTTTTGAATCAGTGTTATTCTGTCAATCGTGGAAAACATGGATGCATGTAATAATCTCCTTTTGTGCTTGATTAGGTACTATAAACACATTATCCTCATTGGGATAGATGACATTGATGCTTTGGCTTGATAAGAAAAGCTTTTCTTTCCATTGTTTTGTGGAATCAATGTTCCTCCGTCAATCGTGACAAACATGTGTACATGTAATAGTCCCCTTTTTTTCATGAATGGGTACCGTAATCACTTTTCCCTTATTGGGGTAGATGACATTGATGCTTTGGCTTGATAAGAAAAGCTTTTTTTCCACTATTTTTTTGCATCAATCTTATTCCATCAGTGGTGACAAACATAGATGCATGTAATAATCTCTTTTTATTCATGATTGGGCACCATAAATGCATTCCCATCATTGAGATAAATGACATTGACGATTTGTTTTAAGAAGAAAAGCTTTTCTTTCCACCATTTTTTGAAATTAATGTTATCCCATAAACTGTGACAAACTTGGATGGACGTGATAATCTCATTTTTTTTATGATTGGGCACCATAAACATTTCCCCTTATTGGGATATATGGCATTGATGCTTTTGCTTGATAAGGAAAGCTTTTCTTTCTAGCATTTTTTGGAATAAATGTCATTCCATCAACTGTGACAAACATAGGAGCACATATTAATCTCTTTCTTTTCATGATTGGGCACCATATACACATTCTCCTCGTTGGGATAGATGACATTAACAATTTGGTTCAATAAGAAAAGCTTTTCTTTCTACCATTTTTTTGAATCAATGTTATTCTGTCAATTATGAAAAACATGGAAGCATGTAATAATCTCCTTTTTTTATTATTGGGTGCCATAAACATACTTTCCACAGTGGGATAGATGGCATATATGCTTTCACTTGATATGAAAAGCTTTTCCTTCCACCATTTTTGGAATCAATATTATTCCGTTAATTGTGACAAACATGGATGCACGTGTTAATCTTTATTTTTTCTTGATTAGGCACCATATACATATTCTCATTATTGAGGTAGATGACATTGATGCTATGGCTTGATAAGAAAAGCTTTTCTTTCCACCATTTTTTAGAGTTAATGTTGTTCCATGAATTGCGACAAACATGGATGCACGTAATAATCTCCTTTTTTTCTTGATTGGGTAGCATAAATGCATACTCATCATTGGGATAGATGACACTGATAATTTAGCTTGATAAGAAAAGCTTTTCTCTCCACCATTTTTTAGAATCAATGTTATTCCCTAAATTGTGACAAACTTGTACGCACATAATAATCCCATTTTTTCATGATTGAGGACCATAAACATTTTTTTCTTATTGGGATAGATGACCTTAATGCTTTTGCTTGATAAGAAAATCCCCATTTTTTGGAATCAATGTTATTCTATCAATCCTGACAAGCATGGATGCACATATTAGTCTCCTTTTTTTAATGATTGGGCACCAACATGAGGATAGATGACATTGATGCTTTGGCTTGATAAGAAAATTTTTTTGTTACACTAATTTTTCGAATCAATGTTATTCTGTCAATAATGACAAACATGGATGCACATAATAATTTGCCTTTTTTTTTAATAATTAGGCACTATAAACACATTCCCTTTATTAGGATATATGACACTGATGCTTTGGCTTGATGAGAAAAGCTTCTCTTTCCACTTTTTTTTAGAATCAATATTATTCCATCAATCATGACAAACAAGGATGTGCATAATAATCTCTTTTTTTCATGATTGGGCACCATAAACGCATTCTCATCATTGACATAGATGGCATTGATGATTTGGCTTGATAAGAAATGCTTTTTTCCATCATTTTTTGGAATCAATGTTATTCCGTAAATTGTGACAAACTTAGATGCACGTAATAATCTCATTTTTTTCATGATTGGACACCATAAACATATTCTCCTCATTGGGATAGATGACATTGACGCTTTTCCTTGATAAGAAAAGCTTTTCTTTCCAGTATTTTTTGGAATAAATATTTTTTCGTCAATTTTGATAGACATGGGTGCACATATTAATCTCCTTTTTTCCATGATTGGGCACCTTATCCATATTCTCCTTGTTGGGATGATGACATCAACGATTTGGCTTTATAAGAAAAGCTTTTCTTTCCACCATTTTTTAAAATCAATGTTATTCTGTCAATCGTGGCAAACTTGTATGCTTGCCATAATCTCCTTTTTCTCATGATTGGGCACCATATGCGCATTATCATTGTTGGGATATATGACATTAACAATTTTGCTTGATTTAAAAAGCTTTTCTTTCCACTATTTTTTTTTTATCTTTAGGTGCCATAAACACTTTTTCCCTATTGGGATAGATGGCATTGATGCTCTCACTTGATATGAAAAGCTTTTCTTTCCACCATTTTTGGAATCAATGTTATTCCATCAATTGTGACAAACATGGATGCACATGTTAATCTTTTTTTTTTCATGATTAGGCACCATATATACATTCCCCTCGTTAGAATAGATGACATTGATGATCTGGCTTGATAAGAAAAGTTTTTCTTTCCATAATTTTTTAGAATCAATGTTATTCCATCAATTGTGACAAACATGTGTGCATGTAATAATCTTTTTTTTCTCAAGATTGGGCACCATAAACACATTCTCATTGTTGGATTAGATGACATTGATGATTTGGCATGATAGCAGAAGCTTTTCTTTCCACCATTTTTTGGAATCAATGTTCTTGCGTCAATCATGACAAACATGTATGCATGCAATAATCTTCTTTTTTTTTCATGATTGGGCACCACGAACACATTCTCACCATTGGGCTAGATGACACTAATGATTTGGCAAGATAAGAAAAGCTTTTCTTTCCACCATTTTTTAGAATCAATGTTATTATGTCAATAGTGACAAATGCGGATGCACGTGTTAATCTCTTTTTTTTCATAACTAGGCACCATATACGCAATCTCCTTATTGGGATAGATGACATTGACGATTTGGCTTGGTAAGAAAAGATTTTCTTTCCACCATTTTTTTGAATAAATGTTATTATATCAATCGTGACAAACATGTATGCCTGTAATATTCTCATTTTTTTCATGATTGGGCACCATATACATATTCCCCTATTGGGATAGATGACATTAACAATTTGGCATTATAAGAAAAGCTTTTCTTTCTAACATTTTTTGGAATCAATATTATTCCATCAATCGTGACAAACTTGGATGCCGGTAATAATCCCCTTTTTTTCATGACGGGGCACCATAAATATGTTCTCCTCATTGGGATAGATGACATGATGCTCTGGCATGATAAGAGAAGCTTTTCTTTCTAGCATTTTTTGGAATCAATGTTATTTCGTGAATCATGACAAACATGGATGCACGTATTAATCTTTTTTTCTTTATGATTGGGCAACATAAACATATTCTCCCTATTGGATAAATGATATTGAGGATTTGGCTTGATAAGCAAAGCTTTTTTTCTGGCATTTTTGGAATCAATGTTATTTCGTCTATCATGACAAACATGGGTGCACATATTAATCACTTTTTTTTTCAGGATTGGGCACCATAAATACATTCTCTTCATTGGGATGAATGATATTGATGCTTTGGCTTAACAAGAAAAGCTTTTCTTTCTAGCATCTTTTAATCAATATTATTCCGACAATCGTGACAATCATGGATGCATGTAATAGTCTCTTTTTTTGCATGATTAGGGACCATAAACACTTCTCCTCATTTGGATAGATGACATTGACACCTTGGCTTAATAAGAAAAGCTTTTGTTTCCACCAATTTTTCGAATCAATGTTTTTCCATTAATTGTGACAAATATGGATGTATGTAATAATCTCTTTTTTTTTCATGATTGGGCACCATAAACACATTCTCATCATTGGGATAGATGTCATTGATGATTTGGCTTCACAAGAAAAGCTTTTCTCTCCACCATTTTTTGGTATCAATGTTATTCCGTAAATTGTGACAAACTTGTATGCACATAATAACCTCATTTTTTTCATGATTAGGCACCATAAACATATTCTCCTCATTGGGATAGTTAACGTTGATGTTTTTGCCTGATAAGAAAAGCTTTTCTTGCCCCCACATTTTGGAATCAATGTTATTCCATCAACCATGACAAACATTGATGCACATATTAATCTCTTTTCTTTAATGATTGGGCACCGTAAACACATTCTCCATATTGGGATAGATGGGATTAATACTTTGGCCTTATAAGAAAAGCTTTTCTTTATGCCATGTTTTGACATCAATATTATTCTGTCAATCACGACAAACATGGATGCACATAATAATCTCCTTTTCTTCATGATTGGGCAGCATAAACACATTCCCCTCATTGGGATATATCACTTTGACGCTTTGGCTTGATAAGAAAAGCTTTTCTTTCCACCATTTTTTGGAATAAATATTATTCCATTAGTCGTGACAAACATAGATGCACGTAATAATATCCTTTTCCTTATGATTGTGCACGATAAATGCATTCTCATCATCGGGATAGATGACATTGACAATTTGGCTTGAAGAGAAATGCTTTTCTTTCCACCATTTTTTAGAATCTATGTTATTTAGTAAATTGTGACGAACTTGGATGCACATAATAATCTCATTTTTTTCATGATTGAGCACCATAAACATGTTCTCCTCATTAAGATAGACGACATGGTGCTTTTACTTGATAAGAAAAGCTTTTCTTTCCAACATTTTTTAGAATAAATATTTTTTTGTTAATTGTAACAAACATTGGTGCACATATTAATCTCCTTTTTTTCATGATTGGGCACAATATACACATTCTTCTCACTAGGATAGATGACATTGATGATTCAGCTTGATAAGAAAACCTTTTCTTTCCACTATTTTTTGGAATCAATGTTATTCCATCAAGCGTGACAGACATGTATGCATGTAATAATATCCTTTTTTTCATGATTGGGCACCATATACACTCTCTCATCTTAAGATAGATGGCATTGATGATTTGGCTCGATAAGGAAAGCTTTTCTTTCCACCATTTTTTGGAATCAATGTTATTTCGTCAATCGTGACAAACATGGATGTCGATAATAATCTCTTTTTTTTTCATGATAGGGCACCATAAACACGTTCTCCTCATTAGGATAGATGACATTGATGCTCTGGCTTGATAAGAAAAGCTTTTTTTCCAGCATTTTTTGGAATCAATGTTATTCCATCAATCATGACAAACATGGATGCACGTATTAATCTCCTTTTTTTCATGATTGGGCACCATAAACACATTCTCCTCATTGGGATAAATGATATTGATGCTTTGGCTTCATAGGAAAAGCTTTTCTTTGTTGCATTTTTCTAATCAATGTTATTCTGTCTATCATGACAAACATGGATGCATATAATAACCTCCTTCTTGGCATGATTAGGCAGTGTAAATGCATTCTCCTTATTAGGATAAATGACATTGATGCTTTGGCTTAATAAGAAAAGTTTTCTTTCGACCAGTTTTTGGAATCAATGTTATTCCATCAATCGTGACAAACATAGATTTACGTAATAATCTCCATTTTTTCATGATTGGGCACCATAAATGTATTCTCATCATTAGGGTAGATGCAATTGATGATTTGGTTTGACAAGAAAAGCTTTTTTTTCCACCATTTTTCAAAATCAATGTTATCCTGTGACAATCTTGGATGCACGTAATAATTTCATTTTTTTAATGATTGGGCACCATAAACATATTCTCCTTATTAGGATAGATGGCATTGATGCTTTTGCTTGGTAAGAAAAGCTTTTCTTTCCTTCATTTGTTGAATCAATGTAATTTTACCAATTGTAACAAACATGCATGCACATAATAATCTCTTTTTTTAATGATTGGGCACCACATGCACATTCTACTC
Organism: Adansonia gregorii; assembly: GCA_038382025.1. Classification (NCBI taxonomy): domain Eukaryota; kingdom Viridiplantae; phylum Streptophyta; class Magnoliopsida; order Malvales; family Malvaceae; genus Adansonia; species Adansonia gregorii. The sequence goes on from JBBYHO010043650.1 coordinate 7,426, forward strand.
ATTGGGATAGATGATATTGACACTTTGGCTTGATAAGAAAAGCTTTCTTTTCCACTATTTTTTGGAATCAATGTAATTCAGTCAATTGTGACAAACATAGATGCACATAATCATCTTTTTTTTCTCATGATTGGGCACCATATACATATTCTCCTTGTTGAGATCGATGACATTGATGGTTTGGCTTGATAGGAAAACCTTTTCTTTCCACCATTTTTTGGAATCAATGTTATACCGTCAATCGTGACAAACATGTATATATGTCAAAATCTCCTTTTTTTCATGATTGGGCACCATATGCACATTCTCATCATTGGGATGGCACTAAGAACTTGGCTTAGGCCGAAAAGCTTTTCTTTTCACCATTTTTTTGAATCAATGTTATTCCATCAACTGTGAAAAACATGGAAGCACACAATAATCTCCTTTTATTATTATTATTATTATTAGGTGCCATAAACACGTTTTACACATTAGGATAGATGCATTGATGCTTTCGCTTGAAAAGAAAATCTTTTTTTCCATCATTTTCGGAATGAATGTTATTTCGTTAATTGTGACAAACATGGATGCACATGTTAATCTCATTTTTTTCGTGATTGGGCACCATATACAGATTCTCCACATTAGGATAGGTGACATTAATGATTTGGCTTGATAAGAAAAGCTTTTTTTTCCACTATTTTTCAGAATTAGTGTTCCTCCGTCAATCATGACAAGCATGTATACATGTAATAATCTCCATTTTTTCATGATTAGGCACCATATATACATTCTCCTTGTTGGGATAGATGACATTGATGATTGCCTTGATAAAAAAAGGTTTTTTTTCCACCATTTTTTGGAACCAATGTTATTCTGTCAATCATTACAAACTTTGCAGCATGTATTAATCTCTTTTTTTTTTAAGATTGGGCACCATATACACATTCTCCTCGTTGAGATGAATGATATTGACGATTTGGCTTGATAAGAAAGCTTTTCTTTCTGCCATTTTTTGGAATCAATGTTATTCTCTCAATCATGACAAACATGTAAACATGTCATAATCTCTCTTTTTTCATGATTAGGCAGCATATGTACATTCTCATTGTTGGGATAGATGACGTTGAGAACTTGGCTTGATAAGAAAAGCTTTTCTTTCCACCATTTTTTTGAATCAATGTTATTCCATCAACTATGAAAAACATGGAAGCACGTAATAATCTCATTTTTTTTATTAGTACGTGCCATAAACACATTTTTCACATTGGGATAGATGGCATTGACGCTTTCGCTTAATTAGAAAAGCTTCATTTTCCACCATTTCTAGAACGAATGTTTTTCGTCAACTGTGACAAACATGGATGCACGTGTTAATCTCCTTTTTCTCATGATTGGGCACCATATACACATTCTCCTTATTGGGATAGATGACATTGATGGTTTGGCTTGAGAAGAAAAGCTTTTTTTTTTAAACCATTTTCTGGAATCAATGTTATTCCATCAACTGTGACAAACATGGATGCATGTAATAATCTCTTTTTTTTGGTGATTGGGCACCATATACACATTCTTCTCGTTGGGATAGATGACGTTGACAATTTGGCATGATAAGAAAAGCTTTTCTTTCCACCATTTATTGGAATCAATGTTATTTTGTCAATCATGTCAAACATGTATGCATGTAATAATCTTTTTTTTTCATGATTGGTCATCATATACACATTTTCCTTGGTGGGATAGATGAAATTGATGATTTGGCTTGATAAAAAAGTTTTTCTTTAAAGCATTTTTTGGAATAAATGTTATTCTGCCAATCGTGAGAAACATGCATGCATGTCATAATCTTTTTTTTTTCATGATGGGGCACCATATGCACATTCTCATTGTTGGGATAGATAACATTGACAAATTGGCTTGATAGGAAAAACTTTTCTTTCCACCTTTTTTTCAAATCAATGTTGTTTTGTCAACTATGGAAAACATAAAAGCATATAATAATCTCCACTTTTTCATGATTGGGTGCCATAAACACATTCCCTTTATTGGGATAGACAACATTGATGCTTTGGCTTCATAAGAAAAGCTTTTTTTTCCAACATTTTTCGAAATTAATGTTATTTTGTCAATCATGACAAATGTGGATGCACATATTAATCTCCATTTTGTCATGACTAGTCACCATAAACACATTCTCCTCATTGCGATAGATGACATTGATTCTTAGGCTTGATAAGAAAAGCTTTTCCTTCCACCATTTTTCGGAATCAATATTATTCCATCGAAAGTGACAAACATGGATACACGTAATCATCTCATTTTTTTTCATAATTAGGCACTATAAACACATTATCATCATTGGGATATATGTCATTGATGCTTTGGCTTGATAAGAAAAGCTTTTCTTTCCACCTTTTTTTGGAATCAATGTTATTCCATCAATAGTGACAAACTTGGATGCACATAATAATCTCCTCTTTTTCATGATTGAGCACTGTAAACACGTTTTCCTCATTGGGATAGATGACATTGATGCTTTGGCTTGATAAGGAAAGCTTGTTTTTCCACCATTTTTTGAATTAATGTTATTCCGTCAATTGTGAGAAACATGGATGCACATATTAATATCCTTTTTTCCATGATTAGGCACTATAAACACATTCTCTTCATTGAGATAAATGATATTGACACTTTAGCTTATTAAGAAAAGCTTTTTACCTAGCATTTTTTGAATCAATGTTATTCCGTCAACCATGACAAACTTGGATGCATGCAATAATCTCTTTTTTTTTGCATGATTGGGCACCATAAACACATTCTCCTCATTGGGATAGATGACATTGATGCCTTGGCTTGATAAGGAAAGCTTTTCTTTCCACCATTTTTCTAAACCAATGTTATTTTGTGAATCATGATAAACATGGACGCGCGTAAGAATCTCATTTTTTCATGATTGGGCACTATAAACACATTCTCTTCATTCGGATAGATGACATTAACACTTTGCCTTGACAAGAAAAGCTTTTCTTTCCTTTATTTTTTGTTAATCTGTCAATTGTGACAAACATGGATGCACATGTTAATCTCTTTATTTTCATGATTGTGCACCATCAACACATTCTCCTTTTTAGGATTGATGACATTGATGCTTTGGCTTGATAAAGAAAGCTTTTGTTTCCATCATTTTTTGGAATCAATATTATTCTGTGAATCATGACAAACCTGGATGCACATAATAATCTCCTTCTCCACATGATTGGCCACCATAAACACATTCTCCTCATTGGGATAAATGACATTGATGCTTTAGCTTGATAAGAAAAGCTTCTCTTTACACCATTTTTTGGAATCAATGTTATTTCATCAATCGTGACAAACATGGATGCACGGAATAATCTCTTTTTTCTTATGATTGGGCACCATAAACACATTCTCATCGTTGGGATATATGACATTGATGATTCAGCTTCATAAGAAAAGCTTTTCTTTCCACTATTTTTTAGAATCAATTTTGTTTCATCAATCATGAAAAACAAGGGTGCAAGTAATAATCTTCTTTTTTTTTTCATGATTGGGCACCATAAACATGTTCTCCTCATTGGGGTAGATGACATTGACGTTTTGGCTTGATAAGAAAAGCTTTGCTTTCCCTCATTTTTCGGAATCAATGTTATTCCATCAATACTGACAAACATGGATGTATGTTTTAATCTTTTTTTTCTCATGATTGGGTACCATAAACACATTCTTCTCATTAGGATAGATGATATTGATGCTTTGGATTGATAAGAAAAGCTTTTCTATCCACCATTTTAGGGAATCAATGTTATTTCGTAAGTTACGACAAACTTGGGTGCATGTAATAATCTTATCTTTTTCATGATTGGGTGCCATAAACACGTTGTCCTTATTGGGATAGATGGCATTGACACTTTGGCTTGTAAGAAAAGCATTCTGTTTCACCATTTTTTGGAATCAATGTTATTCCTTCAATTGCGACAGACATGGATGCACATAATAATCTATTTTTTCTTTTCCTGATTGGGCAAAATAAACACATTCTCATCATTAGGATAGATGACATTGACGATTTCGCTTAATGAGAAAAGTTTTTCTTTCCACCATTTTTTGGAATCAATATTGTTTCGCCAATCATGACAAAGATGGATGCAGGTAATAATCTTCTTTTATTCATGATTGGGCACCATAAGCACGTTCTCCTTATCAGGATAGATGACATTGACACTTTGGCTTAATAAGAAAAGCTTTCCTTTTCACCATTTCTTGGAATCAATGTTATTCCGTCAATCGTGACAAACATGGATGTAGATAGTAACTTTTTTTTCTTATGATTGGGCACCATAAACACATTCTCCTCATTGGTATAGATGAAATTGATGCTTTGGCTAGACCAGAAAGCTTTTCTTTCCCCTATTTTTTGGAATTAATCTTGTTTCGTCAATCGTGACATGCATGCGTGCACGCATTAATCTCTTTTTTTTCATGATTGGGCAGCATAAACACATTCTCCTCATTGGGATAGATGACATTGATGATTTGGCTTGATAAGAAATTCCCTCATTATTTGGAGTCAAAGTTATTCCATAAATTGTGACAAGCTTGGATGCATGTAATAATCTCCTCTTTTTCATGATTGAGCATCGTAAACACATTTTCCTCATTATGATAGATGACATTGATGCTTTGGCTTGATAGGAAAAAGCTTTTCTTTCCACCATTTCTTGGACTCAATATTATTCCTTCAATCATGACAAACATGGATGCATGTATTAATCTCCTTTTTCTCATTATTGGGCCCCATAAATGCATTCTTCTTTTTGGGATAGAAAACATTGATGCCTTGGCTTAATAAGAAAAGCTTTTCTTTGCACCTTTTTTTGGAATCAATGTTATTTTGTAAATTATGACAAACTTGGATGCACGTAACAATCTCCTATTTTTCTTGATTAGGCACCATATTGACATTCTCATCGTTAGGATAGATGACATTGATGCTTAGGCTTGATAAGAAAAGCTTTTCTTTTCACCATTTTTTGGAATCAATGTTATTCTGTCAATTGTAACAAACATGGATGTACATAATAATCTTTTTTTTTTTCATGATTGTGCACCATAAACACATTTTCATCATTAGGATAGATGTTATTGATGATTTGGCTTGATAAGAAAAGCTTCTTTTTCCACCATTTTTTGGAATCAATGTTATTTCGTCAATTATAACAAACATGGATGCACATAATAATCTCTTTCTTTTTCAAGATTATGCAACAAAAACACATTCTCATCATTAGGATAGGTGACATTGATGATTTGGCTTGAAAAGAAAAGCTTTTCTTTCCACTATTTTTTGGAATCAATGTTATTCCTAAATCGTGACAAAACTGGATGCTCATGTTAATCTTCTTTTTTTCATGATTAGGCACTATATGCACATTCCTCTCATTGGGATAGATGGCATCGATGATTTTGCTTGATAAGAAAAGCTTTTCTTTCCTCTATCATTTGGAGTCAATGTTATTTTCTCAATTGTGACAAACATCGATGCATATATTGATCTCCTTTTTTTCATGATTGGGCACCATATGCACATTCTCCTCATTAGGATAGATGGCATTGACGATTTGGCTTGATAAGAAAAGGTTTTCTTTCCACCATTTTTTGCATTCAATGTTTTTCCATCAATCATGACAAACATGGATGCACATAACAATCTTAGTTTTTTCAAGATTGGGCCCCATAAGCATATTCACATCTTTAGGATAGATGACATTAACAATTTGGCTTTACAAGAAAAGCTTTTCTTTCCTTTATTTTTTCAAATCAATGTTATTCCATCAATCTTGACAAACATGGATGCATGAATTAATCTCAGTTTTTCATCATTGGGCAGATAAACACATTCTCCTCATTAAGATAGATGACATTGATGCTTTGGCTTGATAAGAAAAGCTTTTCATTCCCCTATCATTTGGAATCAATGTTATTCCATCAATTGTGACAAACATGGGTGCACAAATTAATCACTTTTTTTTTCATGATTGGGCACCATATGCACATTCTCCACATTGGGATAAATGGCATTGACGATTTGGCTTGATACGAAAGGCTTTTTTTCAAACCATTTTTTAGGATCAATGTCATTTGGTAAATTGTGACAAGCTTGGATGCATGTAATAATTTCCTCTTTTTCATGATTGGGCATAAACACATTCTCCTATTGGGATAGATGACATTGACGATTTGGCTTGATAAGAAAAACTTTTCTATCCATAATTTTTTGGAGTCAATATTATTCCCTCAATCATGACAAACATGGATGCGCACTTTAATCTCCTTTTTCTCATAATTGGGCACCATAAATACATTCCCCTCATTGAGATAAAAAACATTGATACCTTGGCTTAATAAGAAAAGCTTTTCTTTGCACCATTTTTTTGAATCAATGTTATTTTTTAAATTATGACAAACTTGGATGCACATAACAATCTCCTCTTTTTCTTGATTGGGCACCATAAAGACATTCTCATCCTTGGGATAGATGATATTGATGCTTGGGCTTGATAAGAAAAGCTTTTCTTTCCACCATTTTTTGGAATCAACGTTATTCTGTCAATTGCGACAAACATGGGTGCAAATAATAGTTCTTTTTTTTCACGATCGTTCACTATAAACACATTCTCATCATTAGGATAAATGACATTGACGATTTGGCTTAATAAGAAAAGCTTTTCTTTCCACCATTTTTTGGAATCAATGTTATTCCGTCAATCATGAAAAACCTGAATGCTCATGTTAATCTTCTTTTTTTCATGATTAGGCACCATATACACATTCCTCTTGTTGGGATAGATGACATCGATGATTTGCCTTGATAAGAAAAGCTTTTTTTCCAACATTTTTTGGAATTAATATTGTTCCGTCAATCATGACAAACATGTATGCATGTAATAATCTCTATTTTTTCATGACTGGGTACCATAAACATATTCTCTTTATTAGGATAGATGACATTGGGGCTTTGACTTGATAAGAAAATCTTTTTTTCTACCATTTTTGGAATCAATATTCCTCCATCAATTGTGACAGACATGGATATGGGTAATAATCTCTTTTTTTTCATGATTGGGCACCATTAACACATTCTCCTCATTGGGATAGATGAAATTGATTATTTGGCTAGACCAGAAAAGCTTTTCTTTCCCTTATTTTTCAGAATCAATGTTGTTCCAACAAACTTGACAAACATAGATGCATGCATTAATCTCTTTTTTTCTTGATTGGGTAGCATAAACACATTCTCCTTATTGGGATTGATGGCAATGATGCTTGGCTTGATAAGAAAAGCTTTTCTTTCCCCTATCATTTGGAATCATTGTTATTTCGTCAATTGTGACTAACATTGATGCACATATTAATCTTTTTTTTTCATGATTGGGCACCATATACACATTCTCTTTATTAGGATAGATGGCATTGATGATTTGGCTTGATAAGAAGAGCTTTTCTTTACACTATTTTTTGGAATCAGTGTTATTCCGTATATTATGACAAGTTTGGATGCACATAATAATCTCCTTTTTTCATGATTGGGCGCTGTAAAAATGTTTTCCTTATTGTGATAGATGATATTGACGCTTTGGCTTGATAAAAAAAAGCTTTTCTTTCCACCATTTCCTAGAATCAATATTATTCCATCAATCATGACAAACATGGATGCACGTATTAATCTCTTTTTTCCCATGATTGGGCACCATAAATACATTCTCCTTATTGGGATAGAAAACATTAATGCCTTGGCTTGATAAGAAAAGCTTTTTTTACACCATTTTTTGGAATCAATGTTATTTCGTAAATTGCGACAAACTTGGATGCACGTAACAATCTTCTCTTTTTCTTGATTGGGCATTGTAAACACGTTTTTCTTATTGTGATAGATGACATTGACGATTAGTCTTGATAAGAAAAGCTTTTTTTTCCACCATTTTTTAAAAGCAATGTTATTTTGGCAATCGTGACAAGCATGGTTACATGTATTATTCTCTTTTTTTTCATGATTGGGCACCATAAACACATCCTGTTCATTGGGATAAATGATATTGATGCTTTAGCTTGATAAGAAAAGCTTCTCTTTCTAGCATTTTTTGAATTAATGTTATTCCATCTATCGCGACAAACATGGATACACGTATTAATCTCTTTTTCATCATGATTGGGCAGCATAAACACATTCTCCTCATTGGGATAGATGACATAGATGCTTTAGCTTGATAAGAAAAGCATTTCTTTCCCCCCATCATTTGGAATCAATGTTAGTCTATTAATTGTGGCAAACATGTGTGCACATATTAATCTCCATTGTTTCATGGTTGGGCACCATATACACATTTTCCTTATTGGGATGGATGCATTGATGATTTGGCTGGATAATAAAAGCTTTTCTTTCTACCTTTCTTTTTGAATCAATGTTATTCCATTAATCATGAAAAAGATAGAAGCACATAATAATCTTCTTTTTTTCATTATTAGGAAACATAAACACTTTTTCCTTATTAGGGCAGATGGCATTGATGCTTTTGCTTAATAAGAAAAGCATTTCTTTCCACCATTTTTTCGAATCAATGTTAGTTCATCAATTCTGACAAACTTGGATGCACATAATAATCTCCTCTTTTTTATGATTAGGTGCCGTAAACACATTCTCCTTATTAGGATAGGTGACACTGACATTTTGGCTTGATGAGAAAAGCTTTTTTTCCCCTATTTTTTGGAATCAATATTATTCCGTCAATCATGACAAACATGGATGCATGTATTAATCCCTTTTTCTTCATGATTAAGAACCATAAACACATTCTCCTCATTGGGATAGATGACATGACACTTTGGCTTGATAAGAAAAGCCTTTCTTTTAACCATTTTTGAAATTAATATTATTCTGTCAATTATGACAAGCATGGATGCACGTAATAATCTCATTTTTTTCATGATTGGGCACCATAAACACGTTTTCATCATTGGGGTAGACCACATTAATGATTTGGCTTTATAAGAAAAGCTTTTCTTTCCACTATTTTTTTCAATCAATGTTTTTCCATCAATCATGACAAAGATGGATGCACGTATGAATCTTTTATTTTCATGATTGGGGTCCATAAACACTTTCTCCTTATTGGGATAGATGATATTGATGCTTTGGCTTGATAAGAAAATCTTTTCTTTCCCCTATTTTTTGGAATCAATGTTATTTTGTTAAATGTGACAAACATTGGTGCACATATTAATCTCCTTTTTTTATGATTAGGCCCCAATACACATTCTTCTCGTTGGGATTGATGACATTAACGATTTAGCTTGATAAGAAAAGCTTTTCTTTCCACCATTTTTTGAGTCAATGTTATTCTGTTAATCGTGAAAATCATGAAAGCACGTTATAATCTCCTTTTCTTCATTATTGGGCACCATAAACATATTCTTCTTCTTGGGACGATGGCATTGATGCTTTCACTTGATAACAAAAGCTTTTCCTTCTACCATTTTTTTGAATCAATGTTATTTCGTCAATTATGACAAACGTTGATGTGCATGTTAATCTCCTTTTTTTCATGATTGGGCACCATATACACATTCTTATTAGGATAGATGACATTGACATTTTGGCTTAATAAGAGAAGCTTTTCTTTCCACCATTTTTGGGTATCAATGTTATTCCGTCAACCATGACAAATATAGATGCACGTAATAATATCTTTTTTTTTCATGATTGGGCACCATAAACACATTCTCATCTCTGGGATAGATGACATTGACACTTTGGCTTGATAAGAAAAGCTTTTCTTTCCACCATTGTTTGGAATCATTTTTATTCCATCAATAGTCACAAACATGGATACATGTAATAATCTCCTTTTCTTCATGATTGGGCACCATAAACACATTCTCATCGTTGGGATAGATGACATTAACATTTTGCTTTATATGAAAAGCTTTTCTTTCCACCATTTTTTTGTATTAATGTTATTCCATCAATCGTGATAGGCATGGATGCACAAAATAATCTATTTTTTTTCATGATTGGGCAACAAAAATACATTCTCCTAATTGGGATAGATGACATTGATGTTTTGGCTTGATAACAAAAGGTTTTTTTCGCCATTTTTTGCAATCAATGTTTTTTCGTCAATCATGACAAACATGGATGCACGTAATAATCTCATTTTTTCATGATTGGGCACCATAAACACATTCCCATCTTTGGGATCGATGACATTAACGATTTGGCTTTATAAAAAAAGCTTTTCTTTCCACCATTTTTTCGAATTAATGTTATTCCATCAATAGTGATAGACATGGATGCACATATTAATCTTAATTTTTGTCATGATTAGGCAGCACAAAAACATTCTCCTAATTGGGATGGATGACATTGATGCTTTGGCTTGATAAGAAAATCTTTTCTTTACCTCATCATTTGGAATCGATGTTATTCCATCAATTATGACAAACATGGGGGCATATATTAATCTCCTTTTTTTCATGATTGGGAACCATATACACATTTTCCTTATTGGGATAAATGGTATTGATGATTTGGCGTGATAAGAAAAGCTTTTCTTTACAAATCAATGTTATTTCGTAAATTATGAGAAGCTTGGATGCAAGTAATAATCTCTTTTTTTTCATGATTGGGCTCCATAAACATGTTCTCCTTATTCTGATAGATTGGCTTGATAAGAAAAGGCTTTTCTTTCCCCCATATTTGGAATCAATATTATTCCCTCAATCGTTATAAACATGGATGAAAAGAATTAATCTCCTTTTTCTCATGATTCGGCACCATAAATATATTCTGCTCGTTGGGATAGAAAACATTGATGCCTTAGCTTGATAAAAAAAGCTTTTCTTTGCACCATTTTTTGGAATCAATGTTATTTTGTAAACTATGACACCGTAACAATTTCCTTTTCTTCTTGATTGGGCACTATAAAGACATTCTTATCATTGGGATAGATGACATTGACGTTTAGGCTTCATAAGAAAAGCTTTTTTTTTCACCATTTTTTGGAATCAAAGTTATTTCATCAAATTTGACAAACATGGATGCACGTAACAATCTCCCTTTTTTCATGATTGTGTACCATAAACACATTCTCAACAATAGGATAGATGATGACATTGAAGATTTGGCCTGATAAGAAAAGCTCATCTTTCTATCATTTTTTGGAATTAATGTTATTCCGTCAATCATGACAAACCCAAATGCTCATGTTAATCTTTTTTTTCATGATTAGGCCCCAATGCATATTTTCCTCGTTGGGATTGATGGTATTGACGATTTGGCTTGATAATAAAAGCTTTTCCTTCCACCATTTTTTGGAATCAATATTGTCTCGTCAATCGTGACAAACATGGATTCATGTATTAATCTCATTATTTCATGATTGTGCAGCATAAACACATTCTCCTTATTAGGATAAATGACATTGATGCTTTGGCTTGATAAGAAAAGCTTTTCTTTCCCTAATCATTTGGAATCAATATTATTCTGTCAACTATAACAAACATGGGTGCACATAATAATCTCCTTTTTTCTTCATGATTAGGCACCATATACATATTCTCTTCATTGGGATAGATGGCATTGGCAATTTTGGCTTAATAAGAAAAGCTTTTCTTTCCATCATTTTTTGGAATCAATGTTATTCTGTCAATTGTGACAAACATGGAAGGATGTAGTAATCTCCTTTTTTTCATGATTGGGTACCATGTACACATTCTCCTGTGAGGATAAATGACGTTGATGATTTGGCTTGATAAGCAAAGCTTTTTTTTCCACCATTTTTTGGAATCAATGTTATTCTATCAACTGCGAAAAACATGCATGCACGTAATAATCGACTTTTTTCATGATTGGGCACCATATTCACATTCTCCTGTTGGGATAGATGACATTGAGAATTTGGCTTGATAAGAAAAGCTTTTCTATCCACCATTTTTTGGAATCAATATTATTCCCTTAATCGTGACAAAGATGGATGCACATATTAATCTCTTTTTTCTCATGATTGGGCACTATAAATACATTCTCCTCATTGGGATAGAAAACATTGATGCCTTGGCTTGATAAGAAAAGCTTTTCTTTCCACCATTTTTTAGAATCAATGTTATTCTATAATTTATGACAAACTTGGATGCACATAACAATCTCCTCTTTTTCTTGATTGTGCACCACAAAGACATTCTCATCATTGGGATAGCTGATATTGATGCTTAGGCTTGGTAAGAAAAGCTTTTCTTTCTACCATTTTTTGGAATCAACATTATTTCATGAATTGTGATAAACATGGATGCACGTAATAGTCACTTTTTTTCATGATCATGCACCATAAACACATTCTCATCATTAGGAAAGATGACATTGACAATTTGGCTTGATAAGAAAAGCTCTTTTTTCTACCATTTTTTGGAATCAATGTTATTGCATCAATCATAACAAACCTGGATCCTCTGTTAATCTTCTTTTTTCATGATTAGGGCCATATACACATTCTCCTTGTTGGGATGGATGACATCGATGATTTGGCTTGATAAGAAAAGCTTTTCTTTCCCCTATCATTTGGAATTAATGTTATTCCGTCAATTGTGATGAACATGGGTGCACTTATTAATCCATTTGTTTCATGATTGGGCACTATTTACATATTCTCCTCATTAGGATAGATGGCATTGACGATTTGGCTTGATAAGAAAAGCTTTTCTTCAAGCCGTTTTTTGGAATAAGTGTTATTTTGTAAATTATGACAAGTGTGGATGCACAAAATAATCTCCTCTTTTTCATGATTTGGCATCATAAATGCGTTTTCCTGATTGTGATAGATGACATTGTTACTTTTGCTTGATAAGAAAAAGCTTTTCTTTCCACCATTTCTTGGAATCAATATTACTCCATCAATCATGGCAAACATGGATGCACATATTAGTCTCTTTTTTCTAATGATTGGGCACTATAAATACATTCTACTTATTGGGATAGAAAACATTGATGCCTTGGCTTGATAAGGAAAGCTTTTCTTTACACCATTTTTTGGAATCAATGTTATTCCATAAATTGTGACAAACTTGGATGCACGTAACAATCTCCTTTTTTTCTTGATTAGGCACCGTAAACACGTTCTCCTCATTGTGATAGATGAAATTGATGCTTTGCCTTTATAAGAAAAGCACTTCTTTCCACCATTGTTTGGAATCAATATTATTTCAACAATCATGACAAGCATGGATACACATATTAAAAGCCTTTTTTTCATGATTAGGCATCATAAACACATTCTGCTAATTGGGATAAATGATATTGATGCTTTAGCTTGATAAGAAAAGCTTTACTTTCTAGCATTTTTTAAATCAATGTTATTCCGTCAATCACGACAAACATGGATACGCGTATTAATCTTTTTTTGTCATGATTGGGTAGCATAAACACATTCTCTTCATTGGGATTGATGACATTGATAATTTGGCTTGACAAGAAAAGCTTTTCTTTCTTCCATTTTTTTTGAATCAATGTTATTCCATCAATCATGAAAAACATAAAAGCATGTAATAATCTCCTTTCTTTCATTATTGGGAAACATAAACACATTCTCCTCGTTAGGACAGATGCCATTGATGCTTCCACTTGATAAGAAAAGCATTTCTTTCCAATAGTTTTTGGAATCAAAGTTATTCCATCAATTTTGACAAATTTGAGCGCATGTAATAATTTTCTCATAATTAGGTGTTGTAAACACATTCTCCTCATTAGGATAGGTGACATTGACATTTTGGCTTAAAAATAAAAGCTTTTCTTTCCCCCTTTTTGGAATAAATGTTATTCTGTCAATCGTGACAAACATGGACGCGTGTAGTAATCCCTTTTTTTTCCATGATTAGGCACCATAAACACATTCTCGTTATTAGGATAGATTACATGATACTTTGGCTTGATAAGAAAAGCCTTTCTTTCCGCCATTTTTTGGAATTAATGTTATTCCATCAATTATGACAAACAGGGATGCACATAATAATCTCATTTTTTTATGATTGGACACCATAAAGATGTTCTTATCATTGGGATAAACGATCTTAACGATTTGGCTTTATAAGAAAAGCTTTTCTTTCAACCATTTTTTCGAATCAACATTATTCCATCAATCGTGACAAACATAGATGCATGTGTGAATCTCTTTTTTTTCATGATTACACACCATAAACATTTTCTCCTCATTGGGATAGATGACACTAATGCTTTGGCTTGATAAGAAAATATTTTCTTTCCTCTATTTTTTGGAATCAATGTTATTCTGTCAAATGTGACAAATATGGGTGCACATATTAATCTCCTTCTATTCATGATTGGGCCCCATACACATATTCTCCTTATTGGGATTGATGACATTGATGATTTGGCTTAATAAGAAAAGCTTTTTTTCCACCATTTTTTTGAGTCAATGTTATTGCATCAATCATGAAAAAATGGAAGCATGTAATAATCTCCTTTTTTTCATTATTAGGCACCATAAACATTTTCTCTTTCTTGGGACAGATGGTATTGATGCTTTTGCTTGATAACAAAAGCTTTTCTTACCATCATTTTTTTAATCAATGTTGTTTCGTCAATTGTGACATACATGGATGCACATGTTAATCTCTTTTTTTCATGATAGGGCACCATATACACATTTTCGTCATTGGGATAGATGACATTGATGTTTTGGCTTAATAAAAGAAACTTTTCTTTCCACCATTTTTTGGTATCAATGTTATTCCGTCAATCATGACAAACATAAGTGCACGTAATAATCTTTTTTTTTCATGAATGGGCACCGTAAACACATTCTCATCTTTGGGATAGATGACATTAACACTTTGGCTTAAGAAGAAAAGCTTTTCTTTCCACCATTTTTTGGAATATTGTTATTCCATCAGTTATCACATTCATGGATGCACAAAATAATCTCCTTTTTCTTCATGATTGGGCACCATAAACACATTCTCATCATTGGGATAGTTAACATTGACGCTTTCGCTTGATATGAAAAGCTTTTCTTTCCACCATTTTTTTCAAATTAATGTTATTCTGTCAATCATGAAAAACATGGAAGCAAGTAATAATATCCTTTTTTTCATTACTAGGCACCATAAATACATTCTCCTCATTGGGACAAATGACATTGATAGTTTGGCTTGATAAGAAAACCTTTTCTTTCCCCTATTTTTTGGAATCAATATTATTCTGTCAATCGTGATAGACATGGATATACGTAATAATCTACTTTTTTTATGATTGGGCACCAAAAACACATTCTCGTCATTGGGATAAATGACATTGACATTTTGGCTTCATAAGAAATGATTTTCCTTCCACTATTTTTTGCAATCAATGTTTTTTCATCAATCGTGATAAATATTGATGCACATAATAATCTTTTTTTTTCATGATTGGGCACTATAAACATGTTCTCATTATTGGGATAGATGACATTAATGATTTGGCTTTATAAGAAAAGCTTTTCTTTCCACCATTTTTTCAAATCAATGTTATTCCATCAATCGTGACAAACATGGATGCGTGCATTAATCTCATTTTTTTTCTTGATTAGGCAGTGTAAATACTTTCTCCTCATTAGGATAGATGACATTGATGCTTTGGCTTAATGGAAAATATTTTTCTTTCCCTCATCATTTGGAATCAATGTTATTCCATCAGTTGTGACAAACATGGGTGCACATATTAATATCTTTTTTTCATGATTGGGCACCATATACACATTCTCCTTATTGGGATAGATGGTATTGATGATTTGGCTTAATAAGAAAAGCTTTTCTTTACACCATTTTTTGGAATCAATCTTATTCTGTAAATTTTGCAAGCTTGGATTCATGTAATAATCTCTTCTTTTCCATGGTTGGGCGCCATAAGCACGTTCCCCTTATTGTGATAGATTGGCTTGATAAGAGAAGGCTTTTCTTTCCACCATTTTTTGGAATCAATATTATTCCCTCAATCATGACAAACATGGGTGCACGTATTAAGCTCCTTTTTCTCATGATTGGGCACTATAAATACATTCTCCTCATGAGGATAGAAAAGATTGATGCGTTGGCTTGATAAAAAAAGCTTTTCTTTGCACCATTTTTTGGAATCAATGTTATTCTGTAATTTATGACAAACTTGGGTGCACATAACAATCTCCTATTTTTCTTGATTGGGCACCATAATGACATACTCATCATTGGGATAGATGACATTGACGCTTAGGCTTGATGAGAAAAGCTTTCTTTTCCACCATTTTTTGGAATCAATGTTATTCCGTCAATTGTGACAAACATAGATGCACATAATAATCTCCTTTTTTTCATGATTGTGCACCATAAACATATTCTCATCAATAGGATAGATGACATTGACCATTTGGCTTGATAAGAAAAGCTTTTCTTTCCACCATTTTTTGGAATCAATGTTATTTCGTCAATCAGGACAAACCTAAATGCTCATGTTAATCATCTTTTTTTTCATGATTAGGCACCATATACATATTCTCCTCGTTTGGACAGATGACATTGATAATTTGGCTTGATAAGAAAAGCTTTTCTTTTCACCATTTTTTGGAATCAATGTTGTTCTGTTAATCGTGACAAATATGTATGCATGTAATAATCTCTTTTTTTTCATGATTAGGTACTGTAAACATATTGTCCTTATTGGGATTGATGAAATTGGGGCTTTGACTTGATATGAAAAGCTTTTCTTTCCACCATTTTTTGGAATCAATTTTCTTTCTTCAATTATGACAAACATGGGTGCAGGTAATAATCTCTTTTTTCATGACTGGGCAATATAAACATATTCCCCTCGCTAGGATGGATGACATCGATGCTTTGGCTTGATAAGAAAAGCTTTTCTTTCCACCATTTTTTGGAATCAATGTTGTTCCGTCTATAGTGACAAATGCATGTAATAAACTCCTTTTTTCATTATTGGGTACCATAAACACATTCTCCTCATTGGGATAGATGACATTGGGGCTTTGACTCGATAAGAGAAGCTTTTTTTTAACCATTTTTGGAATCAATATTCCTCCATCAATCATGACAAAGATGGATGCGGGTAATAATCTCTTTCTATCATGATTGGACACCATAGACACGTTCTCCTCATTGGGATAGACGAAATTGATGCTTTGGCTAGACCAAAAAAGCTTTTCTCTCTCCTATTTTTTCAAATCAATGTTGTTTCGTTAATCATGATTGGGCATCATATACACATTCTCCTGTTAGGATAGATGACATTAATGATTTGGCTTGATAAGAAAAGCTTTTCTATCTATCATTTTTTGGAAACAATTTTATTCTGTCAATTGTGACAAACATGGATGCTAGAAATAATCTCCTTTTTTTCATGATAAGGCACCATAAGCATATTCTCCTCATTGGGATAGATGATATTGATGCTTTGTCTTGATAAGAAAAGCTTTTCTTTCTAGCATTTTTGTAATCAATGAAATTTTATCCATCATGACAAATGTGGATGCTTGTATTAGTCTTTTTTTTTTCATGATTGGGTGCCATAAACACATTTCCCTCATTAGGATAGATGAATTGACTCTTTGGCATGATAAGAAAAGCTTTTCTTTTGAACATTTTTTTGGAATTAACGTTATTTTGTCAATCATATCAAACATGGATGCATGAATTATTCTCCTTTTTTCCATGATTGGGAACCATAAACATATTGTCCTCATTAAGATAGATGGCATTGATGCTTTTGCTTGATAAGAAAAGCTTTTCTTTCCACCATGTTTGGGAATCAATATTATTTTGTCAATTATGACAAATATGGATGCACGTGTTAATCTCTCTTTTTTTTTCATGATTGGGCACCATTTGCATATTCTCCTCGTTGGGATAGATGACATTGACATTTTGGCTTAATAAGAAACGCATTTCTTTCCACCATTTTTGGGATCAATTATTTCATAAATTGTGACAAACCTGGATGCACGTAATAATCATCTCTTTTTCATGTTTGGGCACCGTAAATAGATTCTCTGTATTGGGATTGATGGCATTGATGCTTTGGCTTAATAAGAAAAGCTTTTTATTTCGCCGTTTTTTGGAATCAATGTTATTCCATTAATTGTGACAGACATGGGTGCATATAACAAGCTCATTTTCTTCATGATTGGGCACCATAAATGCATGCTCCTTATTGGAATTAATGACAGTGATAATTTGGCTTAATAAGAAAAGCTTTTCTTTCCACCATTTTTTTTGTAATCAGTGATGTTCTTTTAATCATGACAAACATGGATGCAAGCAATAATCTTTTTTTTTTATGATTGGGCACCATAAACGCGTTTTCTTCATTAGGATAGATGACATTGACACTTTGGCTTGATAAGAAAATCCTTTCTTCCCTTATTTTTTGGAATTAAAGTTATTCTGTTAATCGTGGCAAACATGGATGCACATATTAATCTTCATTTTCTCATGATTAGGCACCATAAATACATTCTCCTCATTAGGACAGATGACATTGAAGCTTTGGCTTTATAAGAAAAGCTTTTCTTTACACCATTTTTTGGAATCAATGTTATTCCAACAATCATGACAAAAATGGATGCCTGTAACAATCTCTTTTTTTGCATGACTAAGCACAATAAATAGATTCTCCTCATTGGGATAGATGACATTGACGTTTTGGCTTGATAAAAAAATCTTTTCTTTCCCTTATTTTTTGGAATTAATGTTATTCTGTCAATCATGGCAAACATGGATGCACGTATTAATCTCTATTTTCTAATGATTAGGCACCATAAACACATTCTTCTCATTAGGATAGATGACATTGATGCTTTGGCTTGGTAAGAAAAGCTTTTTTTTACACCATTTTGGAATCAGTATTACTTTGTCAATCATGACAAACATGGATGCACATATAATCTTTTTTTTTCATGGTTAGGCACCATAAACACATCATCCTCATCAGGATAGATGGCATTAATGCTTTCACTTGACAGGAAAAGCTTTTCTTTCCACCATTTTTCAGAATTAATGTTATTCTGTCAATCGTGACAAACATGGCTGCACATATTAATCTCCACTTTGTCATGATTAGGCACTATAAACACATTCTCCTCATCAGGATAGATGACATCAATGCTTTGGCTTTATAAAGAAAAGCTTTTCTTTACACCATTTTTTGGAATCAATGTTATTCCCTCAATCATGACAAACATGGATGCTTGTAGCAATCTCCTTTTTCTCATGATTGGGCACCATTTACACATTCTCCTCGTTGGGATAGATGACATTGACATTTTGGCTTGATAAGAAAAGCTTTTCTTTCCACCATTGTTTAGGATCAATGTTATTTCGTAAATTGTGACAAACCTGGATGCACATAATAATCACCTTTTTTTCATGTTTGGGCATCTAAACATATTCTCCTCATTCGATAAATGGCATTGACTCTTTGGTTTGATATCAAAAGCTTTTCTTTCAGCCATTTTTTTGGAATCAATGTTATTCCATCAATTGTTACATAGATGGATGCACATAATTAGCCATTTTTCTTCATTATTGGGCACTGTAAACACATTCTCCTCATTGGGATAGAAGACAGTGATGATTTGGCTTCATAAGAAAAGCTTTTTTTCCCTCATTTTTCGGAGCCAATATTATATTGTCAATCGTGACAAACACAGATACATGTATTAATCTCTTTTTTTTTTTTTAAGATTGGGTAACATAAACCCATTCTCCTTATTAGGATAGATGGTATTGATGATTTGGCTTGATAAGAAAAGCTTTTCTTTATAGCATTTTTTGGAATCATTATTATTTCGTCAATCGTGACAAATATGGATGCATGTAATAATCTCTTTTTTTCATGATCGGGCACCATAAACACGTTTTCCTTATTGGGATAGATGACATTGACGCTTTGGCTTGATAAAAAAAGCTTTTCTTTACACTATTTTTTGGAATCAATGTTATTCCATCAATCATGATAAACATGGATGTAGGCAATAATCTCCTTTTTTTTTCAAGATTAGGCATCATACACACATTCTCTTCATTGGGATAGATGACATTAACACTTTGGCTTCATAAGAAAAGCTTTTCTTTCCACCATTTTTTAAAATTAATGTTATTTTATCAATCGTGACAAACAATGACGCACTCATTAATTTCCATTTTTTCATGATTAGGCACCATAAACACATTTTTCTCATTAAGATAGATGACATTGATACTTTGGCTTGATAAGAAAAGCTTTTCTTTACACTATTTTTGGGAATCAATATTGTTCCGTCAATCATGACAAACCTGGATGCAGGTCATAATCTCCTTTTTTTCATGATTGGGCACCATAAACATATTCTCCTTATCAGGATGATGACATTGATGCTTTGGCTTGATAAGAAAAGCCTTTCTTTATACTATTTTTTGGAATCAATGTTATTTCGTCAATCGTGACAAACATAGATGTAGGTAATAATCTCTTTTTTTTTTTTATGATTGGGCACCATAAACACGTTTTCCTTATTAGGATAGATGACATTGACGCTTTCGCTTAATAAGAAAAGCTTTTCTTTACACCATTTTTTACAATCAATGTTATCCTATCAGTGGTGACAAAAATGGATACAGGCAATAATCTCTTTTTTTTTCATGATTAGGCACCATACACATATTCTCCTCATTTGCATAGACGATATTGACACTTTAGCTTAATAAGAAAGGCTTTTCTTTCCACCATTTTTTGGAATTAATTTTATTTTATTAATCATGACAAACATTGATGCACATATTAATCTCCATTTTTCATGATTAGGCACCATAAACAGATTCTCCTCATTGAGATAGATGATGTTGATGCTTTGGCTTGATAAGAAAAGCTTTTCTTTACACCATTATTTGGAATCAATATTCTTCCATCAATCACGACAAACATGGATATAGGTAATAAATTCTATTTTGTCATGATTAGGCACCACAAACATATTCTCCTTATTGGGATAGATGACATTGATGATTTGGCTTGATAAGAAAAGCTTTTAGATGACATTATTTTTTGGAATCAATGTTATTCCATCAATCATGACAAACATGGATGCCTGTAACAATCTCTTTTTTTGCATGACTAAGCACCATAAACACTTTTTCCTCATTAGGATAGATGACATTGACATTTTGGCTTGATAAGAAAAGCTTTCCTTTCCACCTTTTTTTGGAATCAAAGTTATTCCATCAATTGTGACAAACATGGTGATGGAGATCAATGTGCACAAACACCTATTTCAAACCATTCTTATGATCCTTTGCAAGGAATTGGAGGTCCAATGACTAGGGCAAAGACTAAATGCATGGAGTAACCTTTGCAAGGACTAATCATGGAAATACAAGCAAAGGAGGCTGCTCAAAATGAATCAGATGCATTGCCAAGATTGATCACTTTTCTACATTGTGTTGGGGCTTAAAAGAAAAGATGAATAAAGCTTGGAGCCTAATTCAGATGCCCAAGATGAATGGAGCCCAATTTGTATGTATTCATGGGCCTATAGGTTAGGATTTTAGATTTTTTATTTTTTTAAATTTTCATGTTTTTAATTTATTTAGATAATTCCTAATTAGATTATGATAAGGAGTAAACTTTATCTTTATTGATTAGGATTGTGTTTAGGATTTTAATTTGTTTAGATAAGTCCTAATCAGATTAGGATTAGGAATAAACTTTTCTTTATTGATTAGAATTTTCTTGTTCAGTTAGGGCTCTACAGATTTGTGGCCTTTATAAGGGAGTCTTATTCATGTAATGCAGCAAATTTGAATATAAAAAAATACTTGAGAGTTTCTTCATTTTGTGAGAACTTTTTCTTTGTTCTTTAAACAAGAACTCAATTTGATCTTATCAAGGTAACTGGTGGTGATCAAAATTGTTATAACTTTGGTTCAATCAGCAGGTTTGATTGGGATCAAGTTTTCTTTGCTTGACTTTGAAGATGATCCTACGGTTCTAATTCCATCCAATTGAGTTTTAGTTTATGTTTTCATCCTAAGGTTTGCATTACATGGGTATGTAACAATCTTTTTTTTTGATTATCGAGGATAATAAACACATTCTTATCATTGGGATAGATGACATTGATGATTTGGGTTAATAAGAAAAGCTTTTCTTTTCACTATTTTTTGGAATCAATGTTGTTCTGTCAATCATGACAAACACGGATGCAAGTAATAATCTCTTTTCTTGATGATTAGGCACCATAAACATGTTTTCCTTATTGGGATAGATTATATTGACGCTTTGGCTTGATACGAAAATCTTTTATTTCCTCTATTTTTTGGAATTAATATTATTCTGTCAATCGTGGCAAACATGGATGCATATATTAATCTCTATTTTGTCATGATTAGGCACCATAAACACATTCTCCTTATTGGGATAGATGACATTGATGCTTTGGCTTGATAAGAAAACCTTTTTTTTACACTATTCATGACAAGCGTGGATGCAAGTAATAATCTCCTTTTTTTCATGGTTGGGCACTATAAACTCATTTTCCTCATTGGGATAGATGGCATTGATTCTTTCGCTTGGTAGGGAAAGCTTTTCTTTCCATCATTTTTAGGAATCAATGTTATTCCGTCAATTATGAAAAACATGAATGCATGTGTTAATCTCTTTTTTTTTCATGATTGGGCACCATTTGCGCATTCTCCTTGTTGGGATAGACGACATTGAAATTTTAGGTTGATAAGAAAAGCTTTTCTTTCCATAATTTTTTGCGATCAATGTTATTTCATAAATTATGACAAACCTGGATGCACGTAATAATCACCTTTTTTTATGTTTGGTCACCTTAAACACGTTCTCCTCATTGGGATAGAAATCATTGATGCTTTGGCTTGATAAGAAAAACTTTTTGTTCACCATTTTTTGGAATCAATATTATTTCGTCAACTGTTACAAATATGGATGCATGTAATAATTTCTCTTTTTTTCATGACTGGGCACCATATACACATTATCCTCGTGGGGACAGATGACATTAATGATTTGGCTTAACAAGGAAAGCTTTTCATTC
>JBBYHO010043650.1:30657-51010 GCA_038382025.1 Adansonia gregorii
TGGGCACCATATACACATTATCCTCGTGGGGACAGATGACATTAATGATTTGGCTTAACAAGGAAAGCTTTTCATTCCATCATTTTTTGGAATCAATGGAATTCTGTCAATCATGACAAACATGGATGCACGTATTAATCTCTTTTTTTTTTAGGATTGGGCACCATAAACCCATTCCCCTTATTGGGATAGATGACATTGATGATTTGGCTTGACAAGAAAAGCTTTCTTTGCCCCATTTTTCGAAATCCATGCTATTCCAAAAATTATGACAAACTTGGACGCACGTAATAATCTTCTCTTTTTCATGATAGGGAGTGATAAACACTTCACCTTATTGAGACAGATGACATTGACCCGTTCACTTGATAAGAAAAGCTTTTCTTTGCAACATTTTGGAATCAATGTTATTCTATCAATTGTGAAAAATATGGATGCACATATTATTCTCCATTTTTTCTTGATTGGGCACCATAGACACATTCTCCTCATTGGGATAATTGATATTGACACTTTGGCTTGATAAGAAAAGCTTTTCTTTCAAGCATTTTTTTGAATCAATGTTGTTTCGTCAATTGTGACAAACATGGATGTATATAATGATCTCTTTTTTTGCATGATTAGGCACCACAAACACATTCTCCTTATAAAGATAGATGACATTGACACTTTGGCTTGATAAGAAAAGCTTTCCTTTCCTCTATTTTTTGGAATCAATGTTATTCCATCAATTGTGACAAACATGGATTCTTGTAATAGTCTCTTTTTTCAGTGATTGAGCACAATAAACACATTCTCATCATTGGGATAGATGACATTGACACATTAGCTTGATAGGAAAAGCTTTTCTTTCTACCATTTTTTGGAATTAACATTATTTTATCAATCGAGACAAACATTGATACACGTATTAATCACCATTTTTTCATGAGCAGGAACCGTAAACACATTCTTCTCATTGAGATAGATGACATTTATGCTTTGGGTTGATAAGAAAAGCCTTTCTTTACACCATTTTTTGGAATCAATGTTATTCCATTAAACGTGACAAACATGGATGCAGGCAATAATCTTTTTTTTTTCATGATTAGGCACCATAAACATATTCTCCTTATAGGGATAGATGACATTAACACTTTAGCTTGATAAGAATAGCTTTTCTTTCGACCATTTTTTTGAATTAATATTATTGTACCAATCGTGGCAAACGTTGATGCATGTATTAATCTCCATTTTTTCATGATTAGGAGCCATAAACACAATTTCCTTATTGAGATAGATGACATTGATGCTATGGCTTGAGAAGGGAAGCTTTTATTTACACCATTTTTTGGATTCAATGTTATTCAGTCAATCGTGACAAACATGGATGCAGGTAGTAATCTCCTTCTTTTCATGATTGGGCACCATAAACACATTCTCCTTATTGGGATAGATGCCATTGACACTTTGGCATGAGAAGAAAAGCTTTTCTTTACACCATTTTATGGAATCAGTGTTATTCTGTCAATCATGACAGATATGGATGCAGGCAAGAATCTCTTTTTTTCATGATTAGGCACCACAAACACATTCTCCTCATTGGGATAGATTACATTGACGCCTTGGCTTGATAAGAAATGCTTTTCTTTCCTTCATTTTTTGGAATTAATGTTATTTTATCAATCGTGACAAGCATTGATGCTTCTATTAATCTCTATTTTTTTCATGAATAGGCACTATAAGCACATTCTTCTTATTGAGATAGCTGACATTGATGCTTTGGCTTGATAAGAAAAGCTTTTCTTTACACCATTTTTTGGAATCAAAGTTATTCCGTCAATCATGACAAACATGGATGCAGGCAATAATCTCTTTTTTTTTTTCATAATTGGGCACCATAAACACATTCTTCTTATCGGAATAGATGACATTCACTCTTTGGCCTAAGAAGAAAAGCTTTTCTTTACACCATTTTTTTAAATCAATGTTATTCCATCAATCATGACAAACATGGATGTAGGTAATAATCTCCTTCTTTTCATGATTAGGCACCATAAACCACTCACCTCATTGGGATAGATGACATTGATGCTTTGGCTTGATAAGTAAAGCTTTTCTTCCCACCATTTTTTGGAATCAATGTTATTTGATCAATCATGACAAACATAGATGCAGGTAATAATCTACTTCTTTTCATGATTAGGCACGATAAACCACTCACCTCATTGGGATAGATGACATTGATGCTTTAGCTGGATAAGTAAAGCTTTTCTTCCTACCATGTTTTGGAATCAATGTTATTTCGTCAATCGTGACAACTATGGATGCAGGTAATAATCTCCTTTTTTTCATGATTGGACACCATAAGCACATTCTCCTGATTGGGATAGATTACATTGATGCTTTGGCTTAATAAGAAAAGCTTTTCTTTACACCATTTTTTGGAATCAAAGTTATTTCGTCAATCCTGACAAACATGGATGCAGGCAATAATCTCTTTTTTTTTTCATGATTAGGCACCGTAAACATATTCTCCTTATTGGAATAGATGACATTCACACTTTGGCTTAATAAGAAAAGCTTTTTTTTACACCATTTTTTCAAATCAATGTTATTTCGTCAATCGTGACAAACATGGATGCAGGTAATAATCTCTTTTTTTTCATGATTGGGCACCATAAACCACTCACCTCATTAGGATGATGACATTGACGCTTTGGCTTGGTGAGAAAACCTTTTCTTTACACCATTTTTTGGAATCAATGTTATTTCGTCAATCGTCAGAAACATGGATGTAGGTAATAATCTCTTTTTTTATCATGATTGGGAACCATAAACATGTTCTCCTTATTGGGATAGATGACATTGACGCTTTGGCTTGTTAAGAAAAGCTTTTTTTTACACCATTTTTTGGAAACAAAGTTATTTCGTCAATCATGAGAAACATGGATGCAAGCAATAATCTCTTTTTTTTTTCATAATTGGGCACCATAAACTTATTCTCCTATTGGAATAAATGATGTTGGTGCTTTGGCTTAAGAAGAAAAGCTTTTCTTTTCGCTAATTTTTAGAATTAATTTTATTCTATCAATCATGGCAAACATGGATGCTTGTATTAATCTCTATTTTTTCATCATTAGGCACCATAAACACATTCTCTGCATTGGGATGGATAACATTGATGCTTTGTCTAGATAAGAAATGCTTTTCTTTACACCATTTTTTTCGTATCAATCTTATTCCATCAATTGTAACAAACATGCATGCATTGGGATGGATGACATTGATGCTTTGGCCTGATAAGAAATGCTTTTCTTTGCACCATTTTTTGCAATTAATGTTATTCTGTTAATTGTGACAAACATTTATGCTTATCATAATCTCTTTTTTTGCATGATTGGGCACCATAAACACATCCTCTCATTGGGATTGATGACACTGACACTTTCGCTTGATAAGAAAAGCTTTTCTTTTCACCATTTTTTGGAATAAATGTTATTCCATAAATTGTAACAAACTTAGATGCAGATAATAAACTCCTCGTGTTTCATGATTAGGCGCCATAAACACGTTTTCCTCATTGGGATAGATGACATTAATGCTTTGGCTTCATAGGAAAAGCCTTTTTTTCCACCCATTTTTGGAATAAATGTTTTTCCGTCAATCATGACAAAAATATATGCAAGTAATGATCTCTCTTTTTTCATTATTGGGCACCATATACACATTTTCCTTGTTTGAATAGCCGACATAGATGATTTGGCTTGATAAGAGAAGCTTTTTTTCCACTATTTTTTGGAATCAAAGTTATTCTGTCAATCGTGATGAACATGGATGTAGGCAATAATATCCTTTTTTCATGATTGGGCACCATAAACACGTTCTCCTTATTGGAATAGATGACATTGATGCTTTGGCTTGATAAAAAAAGCTTTTCTTCACACCATTTTTTGGAATCAATGTTATTCCATCAATCGTGACAAACATGGATGCAGGCACTAACCTCATTTTTTTCATGATTAGGCACCGTAAACACATTCTCCTCATTGGGATAGATGACATTGACACTTTGGCTTGATAAGAAAAGCTTTTCTTTCCACCATTTTTTGGAATTAATGTTATTTTATCAATTGTGACAAACATGGATGCACGTATTAATCTCTATTTTTTATGATTAGGCACCATAAACACATTCGCCTCATTGAGATAGATGACATTGATGCTTTGGCTTGATAAAAAAAGCTTTTCTTTACAGCATTTTTTTGAATCAATGTTATTTCATCGATTGTGACAAATATTGATGCAGGTGATAATCTCTTTTTTTTCATGATCGGGCACTATAAACCATTTTCCTCATTAGGATAGATGATATTGACGCTTTGACTTCATAAGAAAAGCTTTTCTTTACTCCATTTTTAGAATCAATGTTATTCCGTTAATGATGATGAAAACGGAGGCAGGTAATAATCTTTTTTTTTTCATAATTGGACACCATAAACACGTTCTCCTTATTGGGATAAATGGCATTGACACTTTGGCTTGATAAGAAAAGTTTTTCCTTACACCATTTTTTGGTATAAAATGTTATTCCGTCAATCGTGACAAACATGGATCCAGGCAATAATCTTCTTTTTTTCATGATTAGGCACTATAAACACTTTCTCCTTATTAGGAAAGATAATATTAATGCTTTCGCTTAATAAGAAAAGCTTTTCTTCACCCTAATTTTTTGAATTAACTTTATTTTATCAATCATGGCAAACATGGATGCTCGTATTAATCTCCATTTTGTCATGATTAGGCGCCATAAACACATTATTCGCATTGGGATGGATAACATTGATGCTTTGGCTTAATAAGAAATGCTTTTCTTTACACTATATTTGGTATTAACATTATTCCATCAATTATAACAAACATGTATGCATGTAATAATCTCTTTTTTTTGCATGATTGGGCAGCATAAACGCGTTCTCCTCATTGTAATTGATGACATTGACACTTTGGCTAGATAAGAAAAGCTTTTCTTTGCAGCATTTTTTGGAATAAATATTATTCCATAAACTGTGAAAAACTTGGATGCACATAATAAACTCTTATTTTTCATGATTGGACGCCATAAAAATGTTATCCTCATTTAGATAGATGACATTGATGCTTTGGCTTGATAGGAAAAGCTTTTTCTTCTGCCATATTTTGGAATCAATGTTCTTTCGTCAATCATGAGAAAATTGTTTGCAAGTAATAATCTCCCTTTTTTCATTATTAGGCACCATATACACATTCTCCTTGTTTAGATAGCTGACATTGATGATTTAGCTTGATAAAAGAAGCTTTTCTTTCCACCATTTCTTGTAATAAATGTTGTACCATCAATGGTGACAAACAAGGATGCATGTAATAATCTTCTTCTTTTTCAAGATTCGGCACCACAAACACGTT
This sequence comes from Adansonia gregorii, assembly GCA_038382025.1. Classification (NCBI taxonomy): domain Eukaryota; kingdom Viridiplantae; phylum Streptophyta; class Magnoliopsida; order Malvales; family Malvaceae; genus Adansonia; species Adansonia gregorii. The sequence continues at coordinate 36,082 of JBBYHO010043650.1, forward strand.
CTCTTCATTAAGATAGACGACATTGCTCTTTGGCTTGATGAGAAGAGCTTTCCTTTGCCTTTTTTTTGGAATCAATGTTATTCCATTAATCTTGATGAACATGCATGCACAAATTAATCTCCATTTTTTCATGATTGGCACCATAAACCATTCTCATCATTGGCATAGATGACATTGATGCTTTGGCTTGATAAGAAAAGCTTTTCTTTACACCATTTTTTGGAATCAATGTTATTCCGTCAATCATGACAAGCATGGATGCACATTTTAATCTCTAATTTTTCATTATTGGGCACCATAAACCATTCTCCTCATTGGGATAGATGACATTGATGCTTTGGCTTCACAAGAAAAGCTTTTCTTTACACCATTTTTTGGAATCAATGTTATTCCGTCAATCGTGGCAAACATGGATGCAGGTAATAATCTCTTTTTTTTCATGACTCGGCACCATAAACACATTCTCCACATTGGGATAGATAACATTGATGCTTTGGCTTGACAAGAAATGCTTTTCTTTTCACCATTTTTTGGGATCAATGTTTTTTCATCAATTATGACAAACATGTATGCATGTAATAATCTTTTTTTTTGCATGATTGGGCATCATAAACACATTCTCTTTACTGGGATTGATGACATTAACACTTTGGCTTGATAAGAAAAGCTTTTCTTTCCACCATTTTTTGGAATAATTATTATTCCGTAAATTATGGCCAACTTGGATGCACGTAATAAATTCCTCTTCTTCATGATTGGGTGCCATAAACACGTTCTCTTCATTTAGATAGATGACATTGATGCTTTGGCTTGATAGGAAAAGCTTTTTTTTCACCATTTTTTGGAATCAATGTTCTTCCGTCAATCATGACAAAAATGTATGCAAGTAATAATCTCCCTTTTTTCATTATTGAGCACCATATACACATTCTCCTTGTTTAGATAGCTGACATTGATGATTTGGCTTGATAAGAGAAGCTTTTCTTTCCACCATTTCTTGGAATCAATGTTGTACCGTCAATTCTGACAAATAAGTATGCATGTAATAATCTCCTTTTTTTCAAGATTCGACACCATAAACATGTTCTTTTTATTAGGATAGATGATATTTGTTGCTTTGGCTTGATTAGAAAAGCTTTTCCTTCCCTATTTTTTGGAATCAATGTTATTCCATTAATCGTGACAAACATGGGTGCACATATTAATCTCCATTTTTTTATGATTGGGCACCATAAACCATTCTCCTCATTGAGATAGATGACATTGATGCTTTGGCTTAATAAGAAAAGCTTCTCTTTACACCATTTTTTGGAATCAATGTTGTCCCATCAATCGTGACAAATAGGGATGCATGTAACAATCTCTTTTTTTCATGATTGGGCACCATAAACACATTCTCCTTATTAAGATAGATGACATTGATGCTTTGGCTTGATAAGAAAAGCTTTTTTTTACACCATTTTTTGGAATCAATAATATTCCATCAATCATGACGAAGATGGATGCATGCAATAATCTCCTTTTTTCATGATTCGGCACCATAAACACGTTCTTCTTATTGGGATAGATGACATTGATGCTTTGGCTTAATAAGAAAAGCTTTTCTTTACACCATTTTTTGGAATCAATGTTATTCCGTCAATCATGAAAAACATGGATGCAGGCAATAATATCCTTTTTTTCATGATTGGGCACCGTAAACACATTCTCTTTATTGGGATAAATGACATTGATGTTTTGGCTTGAAAAGAAAAGTTTTTCTTTACACCATTATTTGGAATCAATTTTATTCCGTCAATCGTGACAAACATGGATGTAGGCAACAATCTTCTTTTTTTTTTTCATGATTAGGCACCATAAACATATTCTCCTCATTGGGATAGATGACATTGACACTTTGGCTTGATAGAAAAAGCTTTTTTTTCCACCATTTTTTGGAATTAATGTTATTTTATCAATCGTGACAAACCTTGTCCATTTTTTCATGATTAGGCACCATAAACACATTCTCCTCATTGAGATAGATGACATTGATGCTTTGGCTTGAGAAGGAAAGCTTTTCTTTACTTGATTTTTTAGAACCATATTATTCCATCAATCGTGACAAACATGGATGAAGGTAATAATCTCTATTTTTTAATGATTAAGCACCATAAATACGTTCTTCTTATTAGGGTAGATGACATTGGTGCTTTGGCTTGATAAGAAAACCTTTTCTTTATACCATTTTTTGGAATCAATGTTATTCCATTAACCATGATGAACATGGATACAGGTAATAATCTTCGATTTTTTCATGATTAGGCACTATGAACATGTTGTCCTTATTGAGATAGATGACATTGATGCTTTGGCTTGATAAGAAAAGCTTTTTTTTACACCATTTTTTGGAATCTATGTTATTCCCCAATCATGACAAACATGGATGCAGGCAATTATCTCCTTTTTTATGATTAGGCACCATAAACACATTCTCCTCATTGGGGTAGATGGCATTGACACTTTGGCTTGATAAGAAAAACTTTTCTTTCCATCATTTTTTGGAATTAATGTTATTTTATCAATCATGACAAACATTGATGCATGTATTAATCTTTATTTTTCGTGATTAGGTGCCATAAACACATTCTCCTTATTTAGAGGGATGACATTGATGCTTTGGCTTGAGATGGAAAGCTTTTCTTGACACCATTTTTTGGAATCATATTATTCTATCAATTATGACAAACATGGATGCAGGTAATAATCTCCTTTTTTTCATAATTAGGTAATATAAACATGTTCTCCTTATTGGGATAGATGACATTGACGCTTTGGCTTGATAAGAAAAGCTTTTCTTTCCACCATTTTTTAGAATTAATGTTATTTTATCAATCGTGACAATCATTGATGCATGTATTAATCTTCATTTTTTCATGATTAGGCCCCATAAGCACATTCTCCTCATTGAGATAGATGACATTGATGTTTTGGCTGGATAAGAAAAGATTTTCTTTACACCAGTTTTTGGAATCAATATTATTCCATCAATCGTGACAAACATGGATGTAGGCAATAATCTCTTATTTTTCATGATTGGGCACTATAAACACGTTCACCTTATTGGGATAGATGACATTGGTGCTTTGGCTTCGTAAGAAAAGCTTTTCTTTACACCATTTTTTTTGGAATCAATGTTATTCTGTCGGTCGCGAGAAACATGGATACAGGCAATAATCTTTTTTTTTCACAATGAGGCACCATAAACACATTCTCCTCATTGGGATAGATGACATTGACACTTTGGCTTGATAAGAAAAGCTTCTCTTTACACCATTTTTTGGAATCAATGTTATTCCGTCAATTATGACAAACATGGATGCAAGCAATAATCAGCTTTTTTTCATGAATGGGCACCATAAACATGTTCTCCTTATTGGAATAGATGATATTGACACTTTGGCTTGATAAGAAAAGCTTTTCTTTACACCACTTTTTGGAATCAATGTTATTCCGTCAATCGTGACAAACATGGATGCAAGCAATAATCTCTTTTTTTTTCATGGTTGGGCACCATAGACATATTCTCCTCTATGGGATAGATGACATTGGCACTTTGGCTTTATAAGAAAAGCTTTTTTTTTTGCACCATTTTTTGAAATTAATGTTATTTTATCAATCGTGAAAAACATTGATGAACGTATTAATCTCTATTTTTCATGCTTAGGTGCCATAAACACATTCTCCTTATTGATATAGATGGCATTAATGCTTTGGCTTGAGAATGAAAGCTTTTCTTGACACCATTTTTTGGAATCATATTATTTCGTCAATCGTAACAAAAATGGATGCAGGTAACAATCTTTTTTTTCATGATTGGGTACTATAAACACATTCTCCTTATTGCGATGGATGACATTGACGCCTTGGCTTGATAAGAAAAGCTTTTGTTTACTGTATTTTTTGGAAAGAATGTTATTCTGTCAATCATGACAAACACAGATGCAGGCAATAATCTCTTTTTTTTTCCATGATTGGGCACCATAAACACATTCTCCTCATCGGGATAGATAACATTGACCCTTTGGCTTGATAAGAAAAGCTTTTCTTTCCAACATTTTTTTGATTTAACGTTATTTTATCAATCGTAACAAACATTGATGGACGTATTAATCTTTTTTTTTAATGATTAGGCACCATAAACACATTCTCCGCATTGGGACAGATAACATTGACACTTTGGCTTGGTAAGAAATGCTTTTTTTTGCACTACTTTTTGGAATCAATGTAATTCTGTCAATTGTGACAAACATGTATGCATGTAATAACCTTTTTTTTTGAACGGTTGGGCGCTATAAACACATTCCCCTTATTAGGATTGATGACATTGGCACTTTGGCTAGATAAGAAAAGCCTTTCTTTCCACCATTTTTTAGAATAAATGTTATTCCGTAAATTGTGACAAAATTGGATGCGCATAATGAACTCATGTTTTTCATGATTAGGCACCATAAACACATTCTCCTCATTCGAGTAGATGACATTGATGCTTTGGCTTGATAGGAAAAGCTTTTTGTTCTGCCATTTTTTTAGAATCAATGTTCTTCCGTCAATCATGACAAAAATGTTGGCAAGTAATAATCTCCCTTTTTTCATTATTGGGCACCATATACACATTATCCTTGTTTGGATAACTGATATTGACGATATGGCTTGATAAGAGAAGCTTTTCTTTCTGCCATTTCTTGGAATCAATGTTGTACCGTTAACTGTGACAAATAAAGATGCATGTAATAACCTTATTTTTTTTCAAGATTCGGCAGCATAAACACGTTCTCCTCATTGGGATAGATGACATTGTTGCTTTGGCTTGATTAGAAAAGCTTTCCTTTCCCCTATTTTTTGGAATCATGTTATTCCATTAATCATGACAAACATTGATGCATATATTAATCTCCATTTTTTCATGATTAGGCACCATAACATGTTCTCCTTATTGAGATAGATGACATTGAAGCTTTGGCTTGATAAGAAAAGCTTTTCTTTACACCATTTTTCTGGAATCAATATTATTCCGCCAATCATGGTAAACATGGATGCAGGTAATAATCTCCTTTTTTTCCTGATTGGGCACCATAAACACGTTCTCTTTATTAGGATAGATGACATTGATGCTTTGGCTTGATAAGAAAAGCTTTTCCTTCCACCATTTTTTGGAATTAATTTATTTTACCAATCATGACAAACATTGATTGCGTATTAATCTCCATTTTTTCATGATGAGGCACCATAAACACATTCTCCGCATTGGGATAGATAACATTGATGCTTTGCCTTGATAAGAAATGCTTTTTTTTACACTAGTTTTTGGATTCAATGTTATTCCGTCAATTGTGACAAACATGTATGCACATAATAATCTCTTTTTTTGCATGATTGGGCACCATAAACACATTTTTCTCATTGGGATTGTTAACGTTGACACTCTAGCTTGATAAGAAATGCTTTTCTTTCCACCATTTTTCGGAATAAATGTTATTCGGTAAATTATGACAAACTTGGATGCACATAATAAACTCCTGTTTTTCATGATTGGGTGCCATAAACACATTCTCCTCGTTCGAGTAGATGACATTGATGCTTTGGCTTGATTGGAAAAGCTTTTTCTTCTGCCATTTTTTTGGAATCAATGTTCTTCCGTCAATCACGACAACAATGTTGGCAGGTAATAATCTCCTTTTTTTATTGTTGGGCACCATATACACATTCTCCTTGCTCGGATAACTGACACCGATGATATGGCTTGATAAGAGAAGCTTTTCTTTCCATCATTTCTTGGAATCAATGTTGTACCATCAACTGTGACAAATAAAGATGCATGTAATAACCTTTTTTTTCAAGATTCGGCACCATAAACACGTTCTCCTCATTGGGATAGATGACATTGTCACTTTGGCTTGATTAGGAAAGCTTTCTTTCCCCCATTTTTTGGAATCAATGTTATTCCATTAATCGTGACAAACATGGATGCACATATTAATCTCCATTTTTCATGATTGGCACCATAAACCATTCTTCTCATTGAGATAGATCACATTCAAGTTTGGCTCGATAAGAAAAGCTTTTTTTACACCATTTTTTGGAATCAATGATGTCCCATCAATCGTGGCAAACATGGATGTATGAAATAATCTCATTTTTTCATGATTGGGCACCAGAAACACATTCTCCTTTGTGAGATAGATGACATTGATGCTTTGGCTTAATAAGAAAAGTTTTTCTTTACACCATTTTTGGAATCAATATTATCCCATCAATCATGACGAACGTGGATGCAAGTAATAATCTTCTTTTTATCATGATTAGGCACCATAAACATGTTCTCCTTATTGGGATAGATGACATTGACACTTTGGCTTGATAAGAAAAGGTTTTTTTTACAAAATTCTTTGGAATCAATGCCATTCCGTCAATCGTGACAAACATGGATGCAGGCAATAATCTTTTTTTTTTCATGATTGGGCACCATAAACACGCTCTCCTTATTGGAATAGATGACATTGACACTCTGGCTTGATAAGAAAAGCTTTTATTTACACCATTTTTTGGAATCAATGTTATTCTGTCAATCATGACAAACATGGATGCAGGTAACAATCTCCTTTTTTTTCGTGCTTAGGCAGCATAAACACATTCTCCTCATTGGGATAGATGACATTGACACTTTGGCTTGATAAGAAAAGCTTTTCTTTCCACCATTTTTTGGAATTATTGTTATTTTATCAGTTATGACAAACATTGATGTATGTATTAATCTCCATTTTTTAATGATTAGGCACCATAAACACGTTCTCCTCATTGAGATAACATTAATGCTTTGGGTTTATAAGAAAAGTTTTTTTTACACCATTTTTCTGGAATCAATATTACCCCACCAATCATGGCAAACATGGAAGCAGGTAATAATCTCCTTTTTTTTCATGATTGGGCACCATAAACATGTTTTCCTTATTAGGATAGATGACATTAACACTTTGGCTTTATAAGAAAAGCTTTTCTCTACACCATTTTTTGGAATCAATTTTATTCCGTCAATCATGACAAACATGGATGCAGGTAATAATCTCTTTTTTTTTTTCATGATTGGGCACTATAAACACACTCTCCTTATTGGAATAGATGACATTGACGCTCTGGCTTGATAAGAAAAGCTTTTATTTACACCATTTTTTGGAATCAATGTTATTCCATCAATCGTGACAAACATGGATGCAGGTAACAATCTCCTTTTTTTCATGCTTAGGCAGCATAAACACATTCTCCTCTTTGGGATAGATGACATTGACACTTTGGCTTGATAAGAAAAGCTTTTCTTTCCACCATTTTTTGGAATTAATGTTATTTTATTAGTTGTGACAAACATTGATGCATGTATTAATCTCCATTTTTTAATGATTAGGCACCATAAACACGTTCTCCTCATTGAGATAAATGACATTAATGCTTTGGGTTTATAAGAAAAGGTTTTTTTTACACCATTTTTCTGGAATCAATATTACCCCACCAATCATGGCAAACATGGATGCAGGTAATAATCTCCTTTTTTTTATGATTGGGCACCATAAACATGTTCTCCTTATTAGGATAGATGATATTAACACTTTGGCTTTATAAGAAAAGCTTTTCTCTACACCATTTTTTGGAATTAATTTTATTCCGTCAATCGTGACAAACATGGATGCAGGTAATAATCTCTTTTTTTTTCATGATTGGGCACCATAAACACATTCTCCTTATTGGGATAAATGACATCAAAGTTTTGGCTTGATAAAAAAAGCTTTTCTTTACACCATTTTTAGGAATCGATGTTATTCCGTCAATCATGACAAACATGGATGCCGATAATAATCTCCTTTTTTTCATGATTAGGCACCATAAACACATTCTCCTCATTGGGATAGATGACATTGACATTTTGGCTGGATAAAAAAAGCTTTTCTTTCCATCATTTCTTGGAAATAATGTTATTTTATCAATCGTGACAAACATTGATGCATGTCGCAATCTCCATTTTTTCATGATTAGGCACCATAAACACATTCTCATCATTGAGATAGATGGCATTGATGCTTTGGCTTGATAAGAAAAGCTTTCCTTTACACCATTTTTTGGAATCAATGTTATTTCGTCAATCAGGACAAACATGGATGCCGCCAATAATCTCTTTTTTTTCATGATTAGGCACAATAAACACATTCTCCTCATTGCGATAGATCACATTAACATTTTGGCTTGATAGGAAAAGGTTTTCTTTCCACCATTTCTTGGAATCAATGTTATTCCATTAATCGTGGGAAACATTGATGCATGACGTATTCTCCATTTTTTCATGATTAGGCACCATAAACACATTCTCGTCATTGAGATAGATGACATTGATGCTTTGGCTTGATAAGAAAAGCTTTCCTTTGCACCATTTTTTGGAATCAATGTTATTTCGTCAATCGTGACAAACATGGTTGCAGGCAATGATCTCTTTTTTTCATGAGTGGGCACCGTAAACATGTTCTCCTTATTGGGATAGATGACATTGATGCTTTGACTTAATAAGAAAAGCTTTTCTTTACGCCATTTTTTGGAATCAATGTTATTCCATCAATCGTGACAAACATGGATAATGTAATAATCTCCTTTTTTTCATGATTGGGCACCATAAACACGTTCTCCTTATTGAGATAGATGACATTGATGCTTTGGCTTGATAAAAAAGCTTTTCTTTACACCATTTTTGGGAATCAATATTATTTCGTCAATCATGACAAACATGGATACAGGTAATAATCTTATTTTTTTAATGATTGGGCCCCATAAACACGTTCTCCTTTTTGAGATAGATGACATTGATGCTTTGGCTCGATAAGAAAAGCTTTTCTTTACACCATTTTTTAGAATCAATGTTGTCCCATCAATCATGACAAATATAGATGCATGTAATAATCTATTTTTTCTTCATGATTGGGCACCATAAACACGTTCTCCTTATTGAGATAGATGGCATTGATGCTTTGGCTTGATAAGAAAAGTTTCTTTACACCATTTTTTGCAATCAATATTATTCTGTCAACCCTGGCAAACATAGATGCAGATAATAATCTCCTTTTTTTTTATGATTGGGCACCATAAACACGTTCTCCTTATTAGGATAGATAACATTAACGCTTTCACTTGATAAGAAAAGCTCTCTTTTACACCATATTTTGGAATCAATGTTATTTCATCAATCGTGACAAACATGGATGCAGGTAATAATCTACTTTTTTTCATGATTGGGCACTGTAAACACGTTCTCCTTATTGTGATAGATGACTTTGACACTTTGGCTTGATAAGAAAAGCTATTTTTTCTACCAGTTTTTGCAATTAAAGTTATTTTATTAATCGTGACAAACATTGATGTACATATTAATCTCCATTTTATCATGATTAGGCACCATAAACACGTTCTCCTCATTGAGATAGATGACATTGATGCTTCGGCTTGAGAAGGAAAGCTTTTCCTTACGCCATTTTTGGAACATATTATTTCGTCAATCGTGACAAATAAGGATGCAGGTAATAATCTCTTTTTTTTTCATGATTAGGCACTACAAACACGTTTTCCCTATTGGGATAGATGACATTGATGCTTTGGCTTGATAAGAAAAGCTTTTCTTTACACTACATTATGGAATCAATGTTATTCTGTCAATCGTGACAAACATGGATGTAGGCAATAATCTTTTTTTTTCATGGTTAGGGACCATAAACACATTCTCCTAGTTGGGATAGATGACATTGACACTTTCGCTTGATAGGAAAAGCTTTTCTTTCCACCATTTCCTGGAATTAATGCTATTTTATCAATCGTGACAAACGTTGATGCATGTAATAATCTCCATTTTTTCATGATTAGGCACCATAAACATATTCTCCTCATTGAAATAGATGACATTGATGCTTTAACTTGAGAAGAAAAGCTTTTCTTTACACCATTTTTTGGAATCAATGTTGTTTCATCAATTGTGAGAAACACGATTGCAGGCAATGATCTCTTTTTTTCATGATTGGGCACTATAAACATATTCTCCTTATTGGGATAGATGAAATTGATGCTTTGGCTTGCTAAGAAATGCTTTTCTTTACACCATTTTTTTGAATCAATGTTATTCCAGCAATCATGACAAACATGGATGCAGGCAATAATCTCCTTTGTTTCATGATTAGGCACCATAAACATATTCTCCTCATTGAGATAGATGACATTGACACTTTGGCTTGATAAGAAAAGTTTTTCTTTCTACCATTTTTGGAATTAATGTTATTTTATCAATCGTGACAAACATTAATGCAGTTATTCTCCATTTTTTCATGATTAGGCACCATAAACATATTCTCCTCATCGAGATAGATGACATTGATGCTTTAGCTTGAGAAGGAAAGCTTTTTTTTACACCATTTTTGGAATCATATTATTTCATCAATCATGAGAAACATGGATACAGGTAATAATCTCCTTTTATTCATGATTGGGCACTATAAACACGTTCTTCTTATTGGGATAGATGACATTGATGCTTTGGCTTGATAAGAAAAGCTTTTCTTTACACCATTTTTTTGAATCAATGTTATTCCGTCAATCGTGACAAGCATGGTTATAGGCAATGATCTCTTTTTCTTCATGATTGGGCACCATAAACACGTTCTCCTTATTGGGATAGATGACATTGATGCTTTGGCGTGATAAGAAAAGCTTTTCTTCACCCTATTTTTTGGAATCAATGTTATTCTGTCAATCGTGACAAACATGGATGCAGGCAAGAATCTCTTTTTTTTTTCATGTTAAGCACCATAAACACATTCCCCTCATTGGGATAGATGACATTGACACTTTAGCTTGATAAGAAAAGCTTTTCTTTCCACCATTTTTTGGAATTAATGTTATTTTATCAATTGTGACAAACATTGATGCACGTATTAATCTCCATTTTTTCATGATTAGGCACCATAAACACATTCTCCTAATTGAGATAGATGACATTGATGCTTTGGCTTGATATGAAAAGCTTTTCTTTACCCCATTTTCTTGGGATCAATATTATTCTGCCAATCATGACAAAGATGGATGCAAGTAATAATCTTCTTCTTTTCATGATTGTGCACCATAAACATGTTCTCCTTATCAGGGTAGACGACATTGATGCATTGGCTTGATAAGAAAAGCTTTTCTTTACACCATTTTTTGGAATCAATGTTATTCCATCAATCTTGACAAACAAGGATGTAGGCAATAATCTTCTTTTTTTCATGATTGGGCACCATAAACACGTTCTTTTTATTAGGATAGATGACATTGACACTTTGGCTTGATAAGAAAAGCTTTTCTTTACACCATTTTTTGGAATCAATGTTATTCTGGCCGTTGTGACAAACATGGATGTAGGTAGTAGTCTCCTTTGTTTCCTGAATTGGCACCATAAACACATTCTCCTTATTAGGATAGATGACATTGACACTTTGGCTTGATAAGAAAAGCTTTTTTTCTACCATTTTTTTGCCATTAATGTTATTTTATCAATCACGACAAACATTGATGCACGTATTAATCTCTATTTTTTCATGATTAGGCACCATAAACACATTCTCCTCATTGAAATAGATGACATTGATGCTTTGGCTTGAAAAGGAAAGCTTTTCCATACACCATTTTTACAATCAGATAATTCCATCAATCGCGACAAACATAGATCTAGGCAATAATCTCATTTTTTTCGCGATTAGGCACCATAAACACGTTCTCCTTATTGGGATAGATGACATTGATGCTTTGGCTTCTTAACAAGAAAAGCTTTCTTTTATGCCATTCTTTGGAATCAATGTTATTTTGGTAATCGTGACAAACATGGATGCAAGCAATAATCTTTTTTGTTTCATGATTAGGCACCATAAGCACATTCTCCTTATTGGGATAGATGACATTCATAATTTGGCTTGATAAGAAAACCTTTTCTTTCTACCATTTTTTGGAATTAATGTTATTTTATCAATCGTGACAAACATTGATGCACGTATTAATCTTCATTTTTTCATGATTAGGCACCATAAAACATTCTCCTCATTGAGATAGATGACATTGATGCTTTGGCTTGAGAAGGAAAGCTTTTCTTTACACCATTTTTGGAATCAGATTATTCCGTCAATCATGACAAATATGGATACAGGTAATAATCTTCTTTTTTTCATGATTGGGCACTGCAAACACGCTCTCCCTATTGGGATAGATGACATTGACGCTTTGGCTTGATAAGAAATGCTTTTCTTTACACCATTTTTTGGAATCAATGTTATTCCGACAATCATGACAAACATGGATGCATGCAGTAATCTCTTTTGTTTCATGAATAGGCACTATAAACACATTCTCCTCATTGGGATAGATGACATTGACACATTGGCTTGATAAGAAAAGCTTTTCTTTCTACCATTTTTTGGCATTAATATTATTTCATCAATCGTGACAAACATTGATACACATGTTAATCTCCATTTTTTCACATTAGGAACCATAAACACATTCTCCTTATTGAGATAGACGACATTGATGCTTTGGCTTGAGAAGGAAAGCTTTCCCTTACACCATTTTTGGAATCTGATTATTCTGTCAATCGTGACAAACATGGATGCAGGCAATAATCTCTTTTTTTTTCATGATTAGGCACCATAAACACGTTCTCCATATTGGGATAGATGACATTGATGCTTTGGCTTGACAAGAAAAGCTTTCTTTTACGTAATTCTTTGGGATCAATGTTATTTCAGCAATCGTGACAAACATGGATGCAGACAATAAACTCATTTGTTTCATGATTAGGGACCATAAACATATTCTCCTTATCGGGATAGATGACATTGATACTTTGGCTTGAGAAAAAAAGCTTTTCTTTCTACCATTTTTTGGAATTAATGTTATTTTATCAATCGTGACAAACATTGATGCATGTATTAATCTCTGTTTTTTCATGCTTAGGCACCATAAACGCATTCTCCTCATTGAGATAGATGACATTGATGCTTTGGCTTGAAAAAGAAAGCTTTTCCTTACACCATTTTTGGAATCAGATTACTCCATCAATCATGACAAACATGGATGTAGGCAATAATCTCCTTTTTCTCATGATTAGGCGCCATAAACACGTTCTCATTATTGGGATAGATGACATTGATGCTGGCTTCTTAATAAGAAAAGCTTTTCTTTACAATGATTCTTTGGAATCAATGTTATTCCGGCAATCGTGATAAACATGGATGCAAGCAAGAATCTCCTTTGTTTCATGATTAGGCACCATAAACACATTCGCCTTATTGGGATAGATGACATTGATACTTTGGCTTGATAAGAAAAGCTTTTCTTTCTACCATTTTTTGGATTTAATGCTATTTTATCAATCGTGACAAACACTGATGGACGTATTAATCTCCATTTTTTCATGATTAGGCACAAAAAACACATTCTCTTCGTTGAGATAGATGACATTGATGCTTTGGCTTGAAAAGGAAAGCTTTTCCTTACACCATTTTTCGAATCAGATTACTCCATCTATCGTGACAAATATGGATGCAGGCAATAATCTCTTTTTTCTCATGATTAGGCACCATAAACACGTTCTCCTTATTGGGATAGATGACATTGATGCTGGCTTCTTGACAAGAAAAGCTTTCTTTAAAGCCATTCTTTGGAATCAATGTTATTACGGCAATCATGACAAACATGGATGCAGGCAAGAATCTCCTTTGTTTCATGATTAGGCACCATAAACACATTCTTCTTATTGGGATAGATGACATTAATACTTTGCCTTGAGAAGAAAAGCTTTTCTTTCTACCTTTTTTTGGATTTAATGTTATTTTATCAATCGTGACCAACACTGATGGACGTATTAATCTCCATTTTTTCATGATTAGGCATAAAAAACACATTCTCTTCATTGAGATAGATGACATTGATGGTTTGGCTTAAAAAGGAAAGCTTTTCCTTACACCATTTTTGGAATCAGATTATTCCATCAATCGTGACAAAGATGGATGCAGGCAATAATTTACTTTCTTTCATGATTAGGCGCCATAAACATGTTCTCCTTATTGGGATGGATGACATTGATGCTTTGGCTTGACAAGAAAAGCTTTCTTTTATGCTGTTCTTTGGAATCAATGTTATTCCGACAATCATGACAAACATGGATGCAGGCAATAATCTCCTTTGTTTCATGGTTAGGCACCGTAAACATATTCTCCCCATTGAGACAGATGACATTGATGCTTCGGCTTAAAAAGGTAAGCTTTTCCTTACACCATTTTTGGAGCATATTATTTCGTCAATCGTGACAAACATGGATGCAGGTAATAATCTCCTTTTTTTTCATGATTGGGCACTACAAACATGTTCTCCCTATTGGGATAGATGACATTTATGCTTTGGCTTGATAAGAAATGCTTTTCTTTACCATTTTTTGGAATCAATGTTATTTCGACAATCGTGATAAACATGGATGCAGGCAGTAATCTCCTGTGTTTCATGAATAGGCACTTTAAACACATTGTCCTCATTAGGATAGATGACATTGACACTTTGGCTTGATAACAAAAGCTTCTCTTTCTACCATTTTTTGGCATTAATATTATTTTATCAATTGTGACAAACATTGATACACGTATAAATCTCCATTTTTTCATATTAGGAACCATAAACACATTCTCCTCATTGAGATAGATGACATCGATGCTTTGGCTTGAGAAGGAAAGCTTTTCCTTAGACCATTATTGGAATCAGATTATTCCGTCAATCATGACAAACATGGATGCAAGCAATAATCTCTTTTTTTTCATGATTAGGCACCATAAACACGTTCTCCTTATTG
>JBBYHO010043682.1:0-10355 GCA_038382025.1 Adansonia gregorii
TAATTAATAATAATTAAATTTATAAAATAAATATAATTTACCAGCGAAGCGCATGACACTAGTACTTTCATTAATTAAGAACCTCCCATTCAGGAGAGCTTTTCTTCGACATTATGCGACCGTAGGTAGGGGAAAAAATATATGCCTTCCCTTGCAAGGTTTTCCGATCTTTAATCATACGAGGCGGAAGCCAAAGTGGGAAAAAATGCCATGTTCGATGAATGGATTGGATTATCTGAGTCAAATGACTCTTCGGTCAGTTCCTATCTAATTATTCAATTATATTTACTATTTTATATTTAACTTTTTTACGATAGATTGAGGATAAAAAATATATATTTAAAATTGAATTCAAGTTTATATATTAATTTTAATGTACTTTTAATCATTGAATCAAAATGTTATTGATTATTGTATATATGAATATTACATGATTTATTTATTTTTCTTTTTCTTAGGATACATAATAACTTTTTTTAAATGAAACATGCGACTATTTTTAAATTCTCCTAATAAAATTTTAAAATTTCATCATTAATGTATAAAAGGGAACAGCATAACACTCTTAATATATACACACATATATATATATATATTATGTTGCGAAATGATTAAAGAGATGATTTTCTATTGACATGCAATTTAATGAATGAACTTGAAAAAACAAAAAAGCATGGGGTTACTGCCATGTAGATGAGGAGGAAAGTAAATTATTATCCTCCCCTATACCTTGTCTATTCACATTCAAAGTTTAACAGTGATTAAGAATATTAAAAAGGTCCATCACGCAAGAATCATTGCTAATTACAGGATGGAGAAGCCAAGACAAAGTTACGGATACATATAATAGATATAATTATGCACACGATATGGTAATTTTAATTTTTTACCAAAACAAGATGGATTAATGTTCAAACTTTAATAACCAGTTTAAACTAGCCCCTACAGGAGAAAGAGGTGAATAAGAGCAAGACTGCTCCGCTTTTAGGTTTAGGCTGTTTGGAAATTATCCATAAACAAATAAATAAAAGGTTGGTTATTAAATAATAAATAAAGGTTTGTTGGTTGGTTGGAGAAGAGAGCAGTGGTTATGAATCATGGTTTAGGTTAAGGCTGTTTCGATATTATCTGTATTGGTCTCTTTTCTTTTCATTATACAAGTTTTGTATGTATAGGAGATTTCAATTGTTGACTTTTTCCAAGTTCGAGAAACGGGCTCACAATGGCAACAGTTTTCAATATACATGTTGCTTCCCTTGGGAAGTTACAAGATGCTTGAGATAGAAACTATCAATGGGCATTGTAGTATTTAAAAGGGAAGTAAACTTCCGTGTGGGACGTTAAAACGAAAAAGAAAACTTGTTCATACATAAGAATGAAATGCTTTATTTGGCCAAGGGAGAAAAAAAGATTTTAAGCAATACTCGTAACTCTCTACATTCTTAAAGAATTTAGTGTTGTAACCAATAGACAATTTTTGAGTACTTGATTTTGCCTCCGACTAGTGATTCAAAACTGGGCTAATCATCAAAACACGTTGTATGTTTTAATTCTGCATTTGTTACAGACTACTTGTGTGATAATTTTCATTGTGTCAAAGACTGTAAGTTATGATTTCTAGGTTATTTGGAAATAAGAAATGAACATGTTTTAAATCGAAATTTGAAATTTTTGTGCAATGCTTAAACAATTGGAATAGGTTTGGATTTCGTGTATTATTATACAAACGGCTACAAGATCACGAAACTTGTTTTATATAACAGTTTTAGATTTGGTGGATCTCAAAATTATGTGTTTTTTTATGAAACCCAAGATCCAAAACTTTCACTTATTGAAATTTCAAAAATTGATTTAAATGCCCTATAATTTTTCAAAAGAATGTAAATTTTTGTTGAGGCATTCAAATACTTAAAATTTTTGTTGAGGCATTCAAATACTTAACTATTGGTATTGGTATGTTTAAAAGAAAATTTCTAAAAGATTATTTTAAAATACAAAAATGATTAAATTTTACCTATTTTATTTTATGTTAAAATTTTTTATTTAAATCATGTGAGTCCTGACATCACAATATTGATTAAAATTTATTGTTCAATTATCATGAATTTTGTGTTATGAATATGTCTTTGTGAAACATTTTTCTTTTGTACTAGTTAAAGAAGATAATGTTGAGAATTGTCTGGACTCCAGTGGTTATGAGGACCATGGCACAATTTCTAAGAGTTGGTAAGTTGCTATGAGAACTGAATAACTATCAAATGGATCCAAATGAAGATGTTATCAAACACGTCTTTACTATTAATGAGAAAATCCAAAAGTTTATTCGAAGCGGCAATATGCTAACAAAGAAGTGATACTGCAACAATACATTATGTTACAAAAAACACTTCTTACTCTTGAGACAAAAATATCTTCTTGATATTCTTTAAATGTCTAAGATGGAGAATGGTTACATCAATGATTGTGCAACCTTGATTAACTTTATTGTGAAAAAGTATAATAACTTTATGCAACAGAGTTACTATTAGTGTATGCACTTGGACCAATCAGATTAAGACGTGGGATACATAGTTGAATAATCATTTACATGTTACTAAATGAAAGTAACAAAGGTTTTCGTTCATATTAATGGCGTGATTGGCATTTATGTAAACACTAAGTAGATGAAGCCCTTGAAACACAATAACCTTGCAAAGATAATAATGAGTTATGGTGATGAGATCCGTATGCATCAAAGTTATGTTCTAAAAATGTTCTTAGTTATCGTATTGTCAAGATAGGGCATTGACAATGCACGAAGACTAGTATATGCTAAGCCTCTATGCATTGGATGCATACAACTCTTTGATCTCACAAAAGTTAAAGAGTATAAGGTATTTGGGGATATCGTATGGGTGCTTGTTTTGTGAAAACAAGTGCACTAAACATGCCGAATAGGAACTTTATTTGGTATAAGTTACTCAAATATCAATGAAAAATGTTCTCATGTGCCAGTCATGTATAATAGTCCTTACCAGGTTATCTTGTATATGGAGTGTTATACTTAAATCCATTATGAACAAGTCCATAATGGATGGATACCAAAATAAGGGTGGTATTGTGTATGACATGAAGCATATGGAGGATAAATGTTGATTAAGAAAGGATTAACCACTCCATGTGACATTGGAGATATATCTCAGATGATCTTGACTATGGTTAATTAGATTAAAGTCTCTGGCCAAAGCATAATGAATTGTGAGAAATGTTCTTCACAGATTCATGATCATTAGCCATAAGTTGCAAGATCTAACATAGAAGAAGGTTTGAGTAGACACTACACCATGCTTATCCTTAACCTAGAATATTTGGTGAAAGAATCGTATTACATTGATAAGTTGGTTATTGAAAGGCTTTGAAGAAGTCGCACTTCTTTCTATCAACATTTAGGTGATCATGATGGGATACTAGACCTCGCTCATGATCTATGTCTATAAATAGTAGGTTTTGTGTAAAACAGAGACTACATATATGTTCATTGCCAACATGTTGAGAGCTTAATGGATCATACACAATAAGACATAATTGTTGAATTGAATCTGGTATTTAGTTAAGTTGGACTTAATGAAATAAAAGATAAAATGAGGATGACTTAATTGAATAAGTTCATTTAAGAATAATTTAATACATAAATTAGATTTATGAAATCTAGTTAGAGATGTCTTAATAAGACAATAAAGATAAGGAAGTCTTATCAAGATAATGTCTATTTTAGACATGATTTTGAGGATAATATTAAATAAGTTAAAATAATTTTATTTGAAAATTAACTAAATTATTTGATAATTATTTAATTAATTATTTTATATTATTTACATGAAGTGAAAATTGTTTTCTTGGTTTAGAAAATTTAATTGTGAATTAAATTAACTAACATGTGAATTAAGCGTTAGGCTAAAAGCCCTAATTATCAAGTTAATAGAGTTTAGTTCTGAACTACTCTAAGTTAGGCTTGCTAATAGACTAGACACATGGTATAGCAATCCTTGGTGTGCTATTGGGCTAAAAAAATTAATATGTTAATATTATGGCCTAATCTTAGACAAGGTAATTAAAATAGTTTTAATTGAGCTCTAAGAAACATTCTAAGTTAGCATCACTTGTAGAACTAGTTTAATTGGTCTAGTTCATCCATTAAATAGCTAAGGCCAGCCTAAAAGGCTTATATATGAAAGGAATCCATATTCCAATCTCATGTAATAATAGCATTTAAAACAGTATAAGGTAACATAAATATATAGCAAAAACAATAAATGCAAAAGTAGCCAAACTTCCCTGTGAATCTTTAGAAGGGAGTTAACGTGTAGTAACCAAATTAGATTAATAAAATTAAATGACACATCGATAAAGAAATTACCCAACTCTTAGATTATAGTAATTTAGAGTTAAATCTAATCTGAATGAAAACCTGAAGGTAGGCAATTTAGTGTCTGATCTGATCTATGAGGTCACGAGCAACACACTTCCCTTGCTTCCACGATAATCCACATAGATGATAATGAAAGCCTTCTTAAAGATCAATGGTTCTCTAGTGCTAGCCAAAAGACTCAAGTAGTCTCAACCAAAAGATGACTAGGGCTTGCTTTCCGTTCACCTAATCCGAGAACACTTCTGGGATAGTATTTTCTCTAAAGAAAAGAGAAGAATGCATGAGGTGAAGAAAGAAATTGGTGACAGCAATGAGGAATTTTCTTCCTTTTTAGGTGGTGATACTTAGGGGAATAATAGATGACAAAACCTTTTCCTCAATAAGAACCAAAAATAAAGTGTTTCTTATCTTAATCACACTCAGCCATCCCCTCCCTTAATCTACTTAGCAAAATTTCTTAAGAATTATGAAAGGGAGTTTAAATCAAAATTAAACTCTTTGTATACGTGAAACTCTTACACCCTAAGCCAATTAATTTTGATTCAACTCCTTTACACTATGGTGGCCAAACCTAGTACGTAAAATGAGTCTAGGTAATTCGGTCGAAACACCATGAATACAAAGTTCTAGCTTGGTGCATCATAGATTATTTAGCTAAATTAGGTTTCTATGGAGTTTAATCTAAATTAATCTCTTTTTATTTATCACATAAATTAACTAATTTATCTCAGATAATTATTGTATAATTAAGTACTAGATAAATAGATAAAAACTATTTAGCTCAATCAAATAATACTTTTTATGAATATTTATCTTAAAAAATTCATAAATAAAACTAGAACAACTTTAATTTAATAATAATCTTATTAATATTAATTATCTAAATAATTAATATTTTGATAAGATTAGCCAAGGATTTCGGCTAGGAGATATCTACTTTGTAATGTTTTAATTTAGACATTATACATCTGGATATAGTATGTTTCAGTTTAAACATTATCTAGATAAGATAATCTCATTCACTACGTTTTAAAAAGACAACAAAATCTTGTATTTCACAAAATCTAAATTTTTATCCTAAATTAATTCTTAATTGAACTTTTTTAATTAAGTATTCCATTTAATCATCCTTTATTTAATTAAGTCAAATTTAATTAAATCTCGATTTTAATCAAACAATATCATTCTATTATGTATGACCCATTATGTTCCTAACATGTTGGCAATGAACCTAATTAATCTTATTAATCATGATCATAAATAAAAAATGGGATCTAGCAACTCATCATAACCACTTAAATATTGAAGAGTCAATGTAACCTCATTGAAACCTTTCAGTAACTTGGTTATCAGTGTAATACAGTTTTTCCACTGTATATGCTGGAATAAGCATGAGCATGGTATAATGTCTATTCATGCTTCAATCCATATTCGATCTTATAACTCAAAGTTAATGATCATGAATCTATGAAGAATGATCCCTTATAATTCATTATGCTTTGGCTAGAGATTGTAGTCCGATTAACCATAGTTAAGATCACTCACAATATGCCTCCGTTGTCATTTAGAGCAGCTTCTCTAGATCACTCATTCATGTTCAATATGTTTTATATCATACCCAAACCACTTTATTTGGTATCCATCTATTGTGGACCCATTCGCGATGATCTCTGAGTATGATACCATATACAAGATAACCTGGTATCCCAAGTTTGAGGACTAGTTACACGACTGGCGCATAAGAACATATTCTATAGACACTTGAGTGACTGATATCAAATTAAGTTCTCATATAAGTCATGTTCAGTGAATTTATTTTCATAAAACAAGCACCCATATGCTATCCCTAAGTATCCTAAATACTTTAACTTCTATGAGATCAAGGAGTTGTATACATTCCATGCATAAAGGCTTAGCATATTCTAGTCTTTGTGCATTGTCAATGCCCTGTCTTAACAATACAATAAAAAGGAACATTTTTAGAAACACAGCCTTCATGCAAAAGATCTCACCATTATGACGGTTTACTATCTTTGTAAGGTCATTATGTTTCAAAAGCTTCATCTAATTAGTGTTTTCATGATAGTCAATTAGGCCATTAAGATCAAGGAAAACCTTTGTCACTGTAAAATAGTAACATGCATATAGTTAGTTGATCGTGTATCCTATCTCTAATTCAATTGGTTTAAGGGCATACACCAACATCTCGAACTTGCACTTGCAACAATCATATTTTTTTTGGTGTCTACTTATTAGAGAATATGTTACTTTCTTCTTGATAATCTCTATCATCAAGTCATAAAACTATTTGGATCAAAATGAAACCTTGATTCCAATTACATGGCTCAGTTGTCTTATAACTAACGGAATCAACTTAATTAGCTTGGTAGCTAAGTATCCAAAACTAATCACTTTAGCAAGCCTTAACGAAATGATTTATTTAATGGCTCTCGGATAAAAATATCTAATCTCTTTATTGGAACTCTTTCCAATATTACATCCAAGTATCTATAATTTTATTTAGCTTTTATGAATTTTAGCTTCTAATAGTTCATGAATGCTCCCACTAAATCTTACATGTGTAAGACTTCTTGTGAGGAATTCAATGCTTAGTTAAATTGAATTTTAGTTAATTGGGCTTTAGTTTTGATAAGTATAAAATGCCTAGACCAAGTTGTAGAATAATTCTACTAAGATTTTATTCAAATAAGGAAATTAAAGAAAGCATGGCATCCATATGCTAGCAATAAAAATAGGTGTTCAAAACACTTATCCTAAATAAATTTCCTAATAATCGGCTTAAAATGCTGAGATAATGTTTAAATCATAAAGTTTCTCATAAAGTTTCTCAAAATGATTTGGCACGCTTAATCTTTGTCAACTAGGTTGCCAATTCCTTAGTCCATCATCATTTTTCTTTCTCGTTCTTTTTCCCATTGGTCCTTGTAATATGTCAATCATATTTAGTACCAATAATTATATCTTATACCAAAAAACAAAGTAAATGAATTTATGAATTTATACTTAAGGTATAAACTACCTCAGGATTTTTACCTTTGAAAGATTTAAGACAGCTTTTGCAATTTCCCTTATAATGTCTAGGCTTACTGTTATGATGGTAAGTTCCCTTCTTTATCTTGACCCCAGCAATAAGCTTCAAACTCTTTGAGCTATGAGGCACATGTCATCTTATTTTTTTTCTTTTTTATTTTCTTAGAAGTAGAAGTAACCAAATGGATGGCCTTCTGTTTAGTAAGAGAATTCTCTGCTATTTTCTACATGCTCAATAATCATGTGAGTGATGTCTTTAAATGATTCATTTTAAAGTTCAACACGAACTATGGAAAGTGTTAGACATTTTAGTGGTGAATGAAATCAAAAGGAGGTGAATTAATTTCTCAAAATTTTGGTAAATTGAAACTTTGATAAATAAAATTGAGAAATCCAAACAATAAACTTTAAAGTGCAAGTTAGTGAATAGAAATAAACAATTAAAGACAAGGTAAAGAGAAGCAAACTCAATGATTTAGAGAGGTTTGACCTCAATGCCTATGTCCTTTACCTCAGCCTCACTTACCTTGAATTTTCATAATTTTTTAACTTGAATTGCTAACCTTTCAAGGACAAGGTATAACCTTTACACTCTATTTATAAGGGCTAAGATAGAAACCTCTACCCCCTATCTTTTGTTGATAAGATAAAACCCTCTTTCACTACTTTTGAAGCTAAGTAGAAACCTTCTTTATTTTTCAGTGGCTAAGTAGGAACCTTCTCTTTTTATAAGAATTTGAGTGTAAACAAATAGAACCTCCAAAGGTTAGGTGTTTACAAGAATTTTAGCTCAAGGGAAATATGTATCTAAAGATACAAAATGAAGAATCCAAAAATAGGAAGAATTAATCCTATAGAGAGATGAACTGCTTACTAAAAATGATGGAAAAGATGAATGCTTTGACTTTAAGCACAATTCTCTTGGTTTTTCTACTTGTTGGAGGTCTTGGAGAGGCTTATTTATAGCCTTGATTATGATGATAGTCATTGGCGATATTTGGTAAAGGAATATAGCCATTGGAGCCTTCAAAATGTCATTTCTCATTGTTCCTCATGCTTCTGTATCGATACAATTGAATAGGTATTAATACATTGTATTTAATGGTCCAAAATATGATCGTTAAACATTCTTGTGTCGATACAAAAAAATCTATCTCGATATATGAACAATCTTGTATCGATACAGAATGATTTGTCTTGATACACGAATAGTAATTTTTGCATTTTAACGTTATTTAGCTACCGCTAAGTATTGTATCAATATATACGTAGTTTATCGATACATTCATATGAAAATCAATTTTAAAAGGTTTTTCATGACTTTAAAACATGTAAAACTTATCTAAAAAATGTTTTACATAAAATATGTATTAAGAATATATTTGGGATTGCTTGAATGAGTTAAAACACATTCTAGTTTTTTTCAAAATGTTTGCAAAATATTCCATATGAAAAAAATACTAATATTGAAAATATTTAAACATAAGTTAATTATGCTTAAGTTTTAGTTATATCAAAACTAAGATTGAAAATATTTAAACATAAGCTAATTAAACTTAAGGTTTAGTTATATCAAAACTAAGATTAATTCAAAGCTAATATAGCTATCAATCTCCCCTTTTTTGATGTGACAAAAGTTAAGGTGAATTTGCTTGTAAAATTCCCCCTTTGTTGTTTAAAGATTTTCAATAAAACTATCTTTTCTTAATTTAAAGCAAATATAGCTATCAATCTCCCCTTTTTTGATATGACAAAAGTTAAAGTGAATTTGCTTGTAAAACTCCCCCTTTGTCGTTTAAAGATTTTCAATAAAACTCCCCCTCTTAAAAGCATTATGAAATAAACTTTTGGAGATTCTATAAAAAGGTTTTGAAACACTTAGCAATGGCATTTTTGTTCATATTTGGCTTTAAGAGTACCAACACAAAATATTAAGGATTTTGATAATATAAATAATGTAAGCACATGTGAAATCTTCCTATTTGCTAGCATAGACATATATGTAGAAATGAAGTACAAACAAGCAAATTAACCCTTAAAACTCTCCCTTTTTTTTGGAATATCAAAAAGTTGAATTAAAATTAATTCAAAGCTAAGAGACTAATTCCAACAAGATTTCTAAAAGGTATTTAATTATGGATCATTTCAAAATACGTATAGCAATTATTGAGAAAATATATGCATTTAAGTCCTAATGTGTAGTTTATCCAATTTTTGTATTCTTTTGTAATCATTTAGGCACATTTGAGAGATAGAACATACCAATTGTCGAAAGATTTTAAGAATTATTAATCCAGTTGGCGTCTAGATGCACAATAGATGCCAATTTTTGAATTTTTAGTACCCATTCATACTATAATAAATGCCACATGGAAGAGAAAACATAACAAACTTTCATATGTTAGAAGATCATTTGCTCATTCATGATAAAATCATTTAAGCAAACATTCAATCAAAGAACTTGCTTAGATATGAGAATTATGCACTTACACATGTTCAAAGATTCATTCAGAGCTTGCAAAACATAAAAATAATTTTGGCAAAAGATAAGTGTTAGAGGTACCAAGATTTTAAATATAAAAGAATATTCAATAAGCTTAGGTTTTGTTATGAATAAAAGATGTTCAATTTGATCAATGGCATTTGGATTTAAGTGATACCAATTGTTGATGACTAAAGAACATGAAGCATATATGGTACCAATTAAAAAAAATAAAGTTGTACAAAGAAAATTATATTTTTGAGCATTATAAGGTAATATGAGCATTGATGCATTTGAATTGTGAAGCACTCATCAATAATCATGTATGATGTTTAAGCATTTGATGACTTATGAAACGATGTCTATCAAGGTTTAGAAATCATAAAATTGAAGGATTTCAAGTGAAAACTCATT
>JBBYHO010043715.1:0-10355 GCA_038382025.1 Adansonia gregorii
AGAAGTTCAAAAAAAGGATGAGAGGAAAGCAGCTATCCCCGGGTGTTGGCCAACAGTCAGGCCAGAAATTAACTCACCACCCCTCATTAGAGGAAATTTTTTGCTATGGAGGAGTCAATCCAGAAAATGAAGATAAAGCAACCAAAAATGTTGTTCTGGTGATCAATGAAGTCTTTGAAGAGCATCATGCGGCTGCCATTGAAAGAGATGATAAATAGTTCACTGAGGATCGTGGAATTCACCTATGCCCCCTAGATATGTTTTAAACAATTGGACATGTGCTGAGAGAGGCATAGTGTCTAGGCTAATCCCAAAGTAATAACTAACAACCGAACTCTATTGTCTATAGCTCTTTTTGTAAGAATTCAAAATGTTAATTTACCATCAGTAAAAATAAAATGCATGTAAACTTTTCTTATATAATCTTTCTTGGCTTTTTTCCTATATTACATCTATTTCTTTTATGATTTCTTATCTCAACATCTCTTTTTCTTTTTTTTTTTGCATTCATACCCCATTCATATCATCCATACCCCATTCATATCCCATATTCTTTTGGTCATTTCTTCTTTGGTTTTTTCTTTGCAGAGAAACAGATAAATCTAATTAGGATTTAGAGGTTAATTTTTAACAGACTATTTGTTCGAACGAGGTTGATCTTGAAAAAGATGTTGATGATCATATCTTGCCTCCTGATTTGTTAAAAATAATTGAACAAGAAGATGAGCACATAATACCCTATGAAAAGCCCACTAAGATTTTTATTTTGGGGAATGATGAAATTGATAAGAAAAAGATCAGAATAGGAACCGCCATGAAGGCTTCCACCCAAGAAGATCTGATAAGTTTGCTGCATGAATTTTAAGACAT
Organism: Adansonia gregorii; assembly: GCA_038382025.1. NCBI lineage: Eukaryota > Viridiplantae > Streptophyta > Magnoliopsida > Malvales > Malvaceae > Adansonia > Adansonia gregorii. Next base: position 871 of record JBBYHO010043715.1, read on the forward strand.
CTTTGCATCATCTTATCAAGACATGCCAGGATTGGATGCGGAGATTGTGGTTCATAAATTAGCCCTTAAAGCCAGAATGCAAACTGGTTCAACAGAAGCTAAGGAGAATGAAACCAGAGATACTTTTGACACTAAAAGAAGAGGTTAAGAAGCAGTTTGAATATGGATTTTTAAAGGTGGCAAAATATCCAGAGTGGGTTGCAAACATTGTCTCAGTTCCCAAGAAAGACAGAAGAGTTAGAATGTGTGTAGATTACCAGGACCTCAATCGAGCAAGCCCAAAAGATAACTTTTCTCTTCCTTATATGGACACCTTGGTTGATAATACTATGAAAAACTATTTATTTTCCTTCATGGATGGATTTTCAGGGTATAACCAAATTAAAATGGCTTTAAAGGATATAGAAAAGACTATATTTGTCACAATATGGGGAACATTTTGTTACAAAATAATGCCATTTGGGTTGAAGAATGTAGGAGTAACTTACCAAAGGAAATTGTTAACCTGTTCAATGACATGATGCACAAGGAAATTGAAGTTTACATTGATGACATGAATGCTAAGTCCCCTCAAGAAAAAAGTCATATAGCAGACTTACGGATGTTTGAAAGGCTCAGAAAATATCAGTTAAAGCTGAACCTAGCAAAATGTACATTAGAAGCTACATTTGGAAAATTGTTAGGTTTTGTCATAAGTGAAAGAGGAATTGAAGTTGATCCGAATAAGATCAAAGCTATGCAGAAGTTGCCATCCCCACGCACGCCAAAAGAAATAAAAAGTTTCTTGGGGAAATCAAATTACATTACTAAATTCATATCTCAACTCAAAGATAAGTGATCCAATTTTTTGGCTTCTGCAAAAATAAAATCTTGGTGAGTGGCATAGTGAATGCCAAAATGCTTTCAAAAAAGTTAAGCAATATCTTCTTAATCCGTCGATATTAGTACCGCCTGCTCTGGGATGACCTTTGATCTTATATTTGTCAGTGTTCGAAAGATCCATGGGCTGCGTATTGGGGTTGCATGATGAGACTGGAAAGAAAGAGCACGCAATCTATTACCTTAGTAAGAAATTTTTGGATTACAAGGTAAATTATTCCCATATAGAGAAAATATGTTGTGCTCTAGTCTGGACAACGAAAAGACTCCAACAGTACATGTTGTATCATGTTACACGGCTGATCACCAAAATGGACCCAATCAAATATCTATTCGAAGCACCAAATTTATTACGGAGGATAGCTAGGTGGCAAGTTTTACTATTCGAATATGATATCATTTATGTAAGCCAAAAGGTAATCAAAGGAAGTGCCATTACTGAATTCTAGCAAGCCAGGCGCTTAACAATTATCAGCCATTGGATTTTAAATTCCATGACAAGGACTTGATAAATATCACAGTTGAAGAAGAAGAAAAGTCATAGGAAGAATCTACATGGAAAATATATTTTGATGGACCATCAAATGCATTGGGGCATGGAATCGATGTAATTTAATATCTCTAAAAAGGGATTATTACCCTTTTACAGCCCGGATAATTTTCGATGGCACCAACAATATGGCAGAATATGAGGCATGTATTATGGGGTTATAAGCAGCATTAGAAAAAAAGGCCTAGGTATTAAAAGTCTATGGAGATTTAGCCTTGGTAATTTACCAACTGCTTGGAGAATGAAAACACAAGACCCAAGGTTGCAGCAATAAAAAAATTGATTCTAGAATTACTAGAAAAATTTAAAGAAGTAGACTTCGTTCATTTGTTCCATGGTGATAATCAAATGGCGGATGCCCTAGCCATCTTGGCTTTGATGTTCAAAATATACAAGGGGCAGGAGGTGACACCCATCGAAATGGGCATTTATGAATTCCTTGCATACTGCCACAACATTGTGATTAAAGCAGATTGCCTTCCATGATATCATGTTATTAGAAATTATTTGAAGGATCAAGTATATCCACCAAATGCCTTAAAAAGTGATAAGAGGACTTTAAGAAGGCGAGCATTGAATTTTGTCTTGGACAGAGAGATTTTGTATAAGAAAAGTTTCAACCAAACATTGTTAAGGTGAGTTAGTGCTTCGAAAGCAAAGAAAATAATAGAAGAAGTTCATGAAGGGGTTTGTGGGATTCATGCCAATGGACACAAGATGGCAAAACAAATCATGAGATTAGGTTACTTCTGGATGATTATGGAGAGTGACTACATCAAGTACACCTGAAAATGCCATAAGTGCCAAATTTATGCTAACAAGATTCATGTCCCACCTTTGCCGTTACATGTCATAACTGCACCATGGCCTTTTTTTATATGCGGTAAAGATGTCATCAGACCTACTACTACTACAGCATCAAACCGTCATCATTTCATATTGGTGGCCATTGATTATTTCACCAAATAGGTCAAAGTCAATTCTTTTGCAAATGTCACAAGATTAGTGGTGATTAAATTTTTAAAGGCTAATATCAATTATAGATTTGGGGTCCCTGAAAGAACTATAATGGATAATGCCTCCAACTTGAATAATAAATTAATGATAGAGGTCTATACCTGGCCCAAAATCTCTCATCATAATTTATCACATATCATCCGAAGATGAATGGGGCCATAAAAGCTGCTACCAAAAATATTAAGAAGATCGTGGGAAAAATGGTAAAGACTTATAAAGATTGGCACGAGACGCTTTCGTTTGCTCTTCTTGCTTATTGAACGTTAGTATGAACCTTGACTGGGGTAACACCTTACTCATTAGTTTATGGCACGAAAGTAGTACTACCAATTAAAGTCGAGATCCCATCACTTTAAATATTAATGGAGACCAAATTGGAATAAACTAAATGCGCATGAGATCACTATGAATAATTGAACTTTATTTAAGAAAAGAGGTTAAAAGTGATCCAGCATGGGCAAATGTACCGAAAAAGGATGATGAAGGCCAATGCTAAGAAGATTCATCCAAGACAGTTTCATGAATGAGCACTGGTGTTGAAAAAAATCCTCTCGATACAAAAAGATCCATGAGGAAAATGGGCACCCAATTGGGAATGGCCCTATGTGGTTCACAAGGCATTCTCAAAAGGTGCATTAATCCTTGCCGAAATGGATGAAGATGTCTTGCCAAACCCCATCAATGCAGATAATATAAAGAAATAATATGCTTAAAAAAACAAAAAAAAACTAAACAAAGAAAAAACAAAAGAAAATATAACAAAAGAAAAAGAAAACAAAAATCAGACAAAAACCCGAACATGGCATCCGATTAAAGGTGATATAAGGAAAGGCTCTGAGTTGAAAACCCAAAATGATGGCTCAAGAAAACGAAAGAAATGATCAAATCGTAGGCATGATATGATCAAGCGCATCTCTAACAGATGGATTTACGCAAAAGCAGATATTCCATTTAGAAGAAATCTTTAATGATCAAAACTTAATTATCCAAACCTTTTCTTTGATATTTACCATTATCTTTATGAATCTCTTCTTAGGAATTTTACCATTATATTTGTAAAAAAAACCAATATTCTACTTTCTTTCTTTGAAATGTAACCTCTGTTAGACTATCTTTTTTATCATGCTAACGTTTTTTCTAAATGATAATTAACGATTTAAAGAAATAAAGATGGATTAAAATAGACAACATACTTATTTCTTTGACTTACTTTGGAATGAGGTCAAAACATTATGAAAATCTTGGTTCATATCTTACTTCCTTTGAACATTCCAAGAAGCATTAAGGGTGAATAACTAACGGTCTTAGATAGAATTCTGACGATAGAGAAAGCTCAACCTCTTAAAAGATATTCATCATTTTGTTCCAACTAGCAAGGGAATTGATGGAAACGTCAAGTCTTTGTTACATTCTAAAAACCACAGATGGATCAGGGTAGGGATACCCCACAGATTTCCAATCATATCCCTTTTTCTCAACCACTAGATGGTATTGATGCACAACAAAGTCTTGTTTACTCTCAGACAAGGACATCACCCATATTTCCAATCATATCCCTTTTCTTTAACCGCTAGATAGTATTAATGCATCACCTGACCACAAGTGACATCCCTCCCACATTCCTAATCATACCATTCTCTTTTAGTCACTAGATGATGCTGCTGCATCATAATCGAAATTCCTCAGAGGGCAAGAAGAATTATTTTTATAAAAACAATATCGCATTCAAGACTGGCCCCTTACTACCAGAAAGGTTTTCCCTGCTTTCTGAAGATATTTTTAAGCTTTCGAAGTGGATTGAATCATGATTTAAAAAGAAAATGAATAAAAACTAGAAAAATGAGAAACAAATCCAATCATGAAAATCCATGCACATTCATCATGCGTCCACGTTCATAATTATGTAATTCACAAGTTTAAAGTAAGGAAGCAAGAAGAAACTATCAGAATGGATACTGCTTTAAAATTAAAAGGTAAGTTAATCTTTCCTTAAAGATCTCAAATAATAGATTACTTCAACCTTATCAAGATTTATCTCTAATCAACTGTACTCGATTTAATTCTTACTTACTTGGCCGTACTCGATCAAGTCTGGCTATCTTTTACTTGGTCAAATTTTTTTCACCTCTGTTTGACGTGATGGTTTAGCCCTGCTCGAACTCCCCTTTCATTTTCATTTAACCTGATGGTTTAGCCCTTATCAAACGTTCTTTTCACTTTTGTTTGACGTGATGGTTTAACCTTGGTCAAACTTTTTTTTCTTTTTGTTTGACGTGATGGTTTAGCCCTGGTCAAACTTCTCTTTCACTTTTATTTGACATAATGGTTTAGCCTTGGTCAAACTTTTTTTTCATTTTGTTTGATGTGATAGTTTAGCCCTAGTCAAACTTCTTTTTATTTTTGCTCGATGTGATGGTTTAGTCCTGGTCAAACTCTATTTTTATTTCATTTGATGTGATTGTTTAACCCTGGTTAAACTCCCTTTTACTATCGTTTGACATGATGGTTTTACCCTAGTGAAACTCCCTTTTGTACCTCATTTGACATAATGGTTTAGCCTTTGTCGAACTTGTTACGTTTAACCTTAGGTATTACCTTTGTATCCTTTATCTACCTATACACCTAGTCTTGAGTAACTCATTTCATTTGTTGCCCTGACTGCTTGGTCTTAGTAAATTTGTCTTACTGGTTGGTTTGTGCGTTTTCGACCCAAACAACTCATTTTCAGTATTAACTTCACTGTAGGCTGAAAGTTCCCCTTCTAATCAGTAAGCTCTAACACATATGTTCATATCTTATTCTTTTTGTACTTTGTGGCCCAGATGAAATTGTGTCTATTGGGTCTTTTTCTTATTCTTGATTCTCAGCAATAGACAAATAGGGGCAGCTACAGACACCTAAATTCGTCTAGGCTGTCGGTCCCCGAAAGTTTCAAATATCCAAGAACAAAAATGTAGTGACCACTTTGATGGAGGTCAACTTCCACCATAGCAGGTTTCTCATTTTTGTAATTTTAATCAGTCATATGTAAATACTTATATATACATATGATGAAAAAAATCTATTTTTTGAGGTAAAAAGGACAAATCAGCAAAGGAAAAATTTTTGCTTTTGAACATTCTTGACAAATTTTGAAAATTACCTCTATGGATGATCTCATGGTTAATTTTTCTATTTTAAGGAATTTTCGTAGATTTTTTTGAAAAACTCGAGAAATTAGTGGTCGGATATTTTTACCGACGCCAGTGTGGTTTTATGCCGATTCTCATCTCAAAAAATCATAAATATTCAAGGAAAAATATGTATTGGCATTTTCTACCATGAAGTATCAAACTATAAATTTTATAAATTAATTTTAAATTTGTTAGCCTTAGAGTATCATGCTCGTGAATTTTGCTTTTGGTTTTTATTGATCTATTTTTAAAATTTTACAAGTTTATTTTCTTCACTTTAGAAATTACTGTTTTGGATAATATGTGGTCTTGAATTTGTTCTACTTCAGTGTCAATGAAATTTTGTGAATTTTTTTGGTATTAAAATATGAGTTTTTCTTTACTAGAAAAATTTTTAATAGAATCCTCTCGAGTTTCAAACATCAAAATTCATCCAATATTATTGTTTGCTTCACACTAAATTAGTTTTGGAAGATTCATTTATTTTCACGAGTTTTGAAATTTTTTTCTTAAAATTCCCTTTTTTTCGAAATACAAAGTTTTTTTCTTCGTAAATGTTTTTGGAGTGATTTTTCTTGGTTTATGATTTTTAAAATTCATCAGATATTATTATTTGATTCACCTTAATTCAGCTTTCAAAAATTCATTCATTTTTATGAGTTTTAAGTTTTTCCCTAAACTTCCCCTGTTTTTTTAAAAATCAAGTTTTCTATTCCATAAATATTTTTGAGAAAATGTTTTTTGGTTTAACATTTTTAAAATTCATCTAATATTGTTATTTAACTCCCATTAAATCAGTTTTGAAACTTTTAATTTATTTTATGAGTTTTAGAATTTTTTCTATTTAAAAAATACAAAGTTTCTACTTCATAAATTTCTTCAGTAGGATTTTTTGTATTTCATAATTTTTAAAATTTTTTAAATATTATTTTTTAATCCATATTAATTAGTTTACAAAAAAATTAATTTATTTTATGAGTTTTATTTTTTAAAAATATAATAATATTTCCTCGTTAAGGGCTTTTCTCGTAAAATTTTACTAGTTTGCTATTTTAATTTTTTCCTTTTTTTTCTTTTGTACATAAGAAAATTATTTTTAGTATTAGATTGAATTAAACTAAGCATTTGAAATTTTATTTAAAAACGTAATTTTTAATTTTTATAATTTAATATTTTAATTAATTTTTACGGTATAATTTTACATATTATATACAAATATCATTCAAAATATCTCTAAAAATCAATGATGTCATGCATGACATCACTGTAAGATGACAAGGGTATGGGCTTATGACACAACATTTATTATTTTCAACCTAGCAAGTAAACTTAACACCAAAAAAATAAAAAAATAAAAAAATAAAAAAAAAAGAAAAATCTATGAAAAAGGCATGAAACTTTTGGCCAAGGAGGATGAAAATCCTCTTTGTCCAAATCCTCCCCCTATAAATAAGGGAGGATATTGTTTCTTGGGGTTTTTTTTAGTTTTAGGAAGCCTTAAAAAAAGAGTTGAAAAAAAAAAGAAAATACTTGAAAAAAAGATTTCAAAGCTTTGTTAAGGTAAATCTCCACTTAAATCTTTGGATTTTTGTTTGTTTGATGCATTTCTCTTCTCTTTGGTGAGCCAAAAATATGCTTAAGTTCATGGATTTTTGTATCCATGTTGAAAAACTAAGCATAATGGCCATGAACTAATTTCCTTGATTTTATTCTATTTATTTATTTTTTTTAGTAAATTATCTTTCTTCGTGAATCATGTTTATATTGATATGATGTTGGTTTTGGTGTTGTGTTTGCCATTTGCTTCCATTATTCTTTTTTGGTTCGTCTGCCCATGTTGAATAGCTTTTAGCTTTTTTTCTTTAATGAAGTTTAACTGCTCATAATAATCTTGAACCTATTTTGCTTATTCTAACTTGGTTTCCATTAAAACCTAGAGTAAAGGGATCTCTACTTTAATTGGTAAGATAGCCTCTATACCGTAGACTAACGAGTAAGGCATTGCCCCAGTTAAAGTTTAGACTGAAGTTTTATAAGGCAAAAGGGCAAAGGGGAGCTTCTCATGCCAATCTTTGCAGGTCTCTACCATCTTTCTTACAATTTTTTCCAAATTCTTATTAGCTACCTCTATTGCTCCATTCATTTTTGGACGACATGCCACTAAATTGTGGTAAAAATTTTTAAGTTGGGCACACACCTAAAAAATTTTATTCTTCAAATTGGAGGAATTATTCGTTATAATTCTTTCAGGGATCCCAAATCGATAAATGATGTTCGTTCTTAAAACTTTTATCATTGTTAAGCTTGTCACATTTTTATAGAAGGCTACTTCAAGCCATTTAGTGAAGTAATCAATAGCCACTAAGATGAAGCGATGATTATTCGAAGCTACAAGGGTAATGGGTCTAATAACATCCATGCCTTATATGGAGAAAGGCCATGGTACGATTATGACATGCTATGGCGAAGGTGGTACATTGATCTTGTTAGCATAGACATGGCATTATGACACTTCCAAGCATATTTAATACAATCCCTCTCCATTATCACCTAGAAATAACCTAGTTTCCTGATTTGCCTTACCATTTTATGTTTATTCGCATGGATACCACAAATCCCTTCATGCACTTCTTCTAATATCTTTTGCACTTTAGAATCATCAACACATCTTAGTAACATTTGGTCATAACTTTTTTTGTAAAGAATCTCTCCATCCAGGATAAAATTCATTGCTAGCCATCTTAAAGTTCTTTTGTCAGTCTCAAAGGCATTATCAGGGTATACTCAATCCTTGTGATATCTTTTAATGTCATGATACCACGAAAGACCATTTACTTCTATTTTGAGATCGCAATAGTATGCAAGAGACTCGTATATGCTCATTTGAATGGGCATTAGCTCTTGCCCCTTATTTACTTTAAACATCGAAGCCAAGGTGGCTAGAGCATCTGCCATCTGATTATTGTCTTAGGTCAGATGAATAAACCACTTTCTCGAACTCTTTAAGCAATTCTAGAATCAACTACTTATATTGTTGAGTCATCAAATCTCGAGTTTCTCATTTTTTGTGCAATTGATAAATCACCAAGGTGAGTCTCTATATACTTTCAACAATTTAACTTTTCTCTCTAAAATTACCCGAAGTCCTATAACACATGCTTCATATTCTGCTACATTGTTCGTACAATCAAAATCCAATCGAGCAGTGAAAGGGTAATAGTTTTCTTTCATAGATATCAAAATTGCCCTGATTCCATAGCCTAAAGTATTTGATGCTCCATAGAAATACATTTTCTTTGTTAAGTATTTCAATGGCTCTCTTTCCTCTTCTATCAAAATATTCATTAAATCCTCATCAAGAAAGTCAAAATTCAATGACTGATAATCATGAAATGCTTGACTTGCTAGGAATTTAGTAGTGACACTCTCTTTGATTAACTTCTAACTCATATAAACTATATCATATTCTAATAGCAAGACCTGCCATCTAGCTGTCCCTCCTAACAAAGTCAATGCTTTGAACAGATACTTGATCAGGCTCATTTTGGTGATCAGTCAGGTGGTATGATACAACATGTATTATCGAAGCCTTTTTGCAGCCCAAACTAGGGCATAACATATCTTTTTTATTTGAGAATAATTTACCTCATAGTCAAGAAATTTCATGCTGAGATAATAAATCAACTGTTCCTTATTTCCTGTCTTATCTTGCTATCCTGGCACACAACCCATAAACCTTTCAAACACTGATAAGTACAAAATCAAAGGCCATCTTGATACAGGTGGCACTAACACTAGCAGACTACAAAGATAATGCTTAACCTTTTCAAATGCTTCATGGCATTCTTCATTCCATTCATTAGGGT
>JBBYHO010043770.1:0-10353 GCA_038382025.1 Adansonia gregorii
AGGCAATTTTAATCAAATATTATAAAATTTAATTTAATTTAAAAATTTATATTTAACGTATTATTAATATATAAATTTATATATTATTAATAAATTAAATAATATTATTTCATAAAAAATTTAAAATTTATTAAAATAAAATTATATAATTCACTGGAGTGAACCGAATAAAAATCTTTTATTTAAAACTTAGGGGAACAGGAGGACATTTATGTAAGATAATCACAGACCTGTTCATCATGAATTGAATTCCTTGGCCACTGTTTTACCTACTCAAACTCTTCCCTTTCCTCAACCCGGATGGGGAACCCACCTTTCATTTTTGAAGTCAGATAAGCAATAAATAGCGGCTGAAACCCATCCTCTACCGCCGGCACCACCTTGAACCGCCTTAGAATACCAGCCACCACCCTTTTCATCTGCAAGAACGCCATCTCCTTCCCCAAACAAATCCTGGGACCTGCCTGGAACACTGGATAAGTGTATGGGTCTCGCCCAACAAAGCTCCACTTCCCCGCCTCATCTTTTTCCAACCATCTTTCTGGCTTGAACTCTGCCCAATCTGATCCCCATATCTTCTCCATCCTTCCCATCGCGTAAGGAGCATATGTAACTACCGTTCCTTTCTTTACCACCGTCCCGTCTGGCAAAATATCGTCCTCCATTGCCCGTTTGCTGTCCGTAGGGACTGGAGGATACAATCTCATGCACTCGCAGAGAGAGGCATGAGTGTAAACCATGTCTTTAACTTCCTCAAAAACTGGCATATCGGACATCTCTTTGATTTCTTTGAGAATTTCTTTTTCAACATCAGGGCGTTTATAGATTAACCAGAAAAACCATGTCAAAGCCGCCGATGTTGTGTCACGACCAGCAAGTATGAAGCTAATTACTATATCTGTAACGAAATTCTCGTCTAAATGACCAGAGCTCAAGAACCTTGACAAGAGATCTACCGATTCCAAAGACGACTTATCAGCCAGCTCTTGTTTCTTTTCTCGTACAACTTTCTTTGCGAAGTCATGGACTTGGGAGACTGCAATTTTGAGTCTTTTCTCCGATCCAATATTGAAAAATCGCTTGATTTTCCAACTTATACTAAGAAAAGCGCGGAACCTTTCGCTTGTTATGGTAGTAGCATCTTCAAACGCTTCCGCAAATTCAGACCGCGGTAAAGAAGACATCAGACAAGCAGGGTCGAACCCAAAAGCAATCTTGCAAACGTTGTCAAAAGCGAACCTCTGAAAAATATCTTGCAAGTCCAGCACGGTCTTCTCAGAAGCAGCATCAGAAAGCGTTGGAATCAAACGGTCCTGAAGCTCGGTATCAACAACAGTTTCTACAAATTTTCGGAGAGACTTCGTGTTGAACTCGTGACTAGAAACTTGTCGCTGGAACTTCCAGGAGTCCCCATCAATGTTGAAGATACCGTTGCCAAGAAAATCGAAGAGAGATCTTATAAAAAGAGGGCCTTTGGGGTAGTTGGAGAAGTGGGTCTTGAGGATGTGCTGGACGTTGGCAGGGTTTGCAGTAAAGATCTGGCGACGAGCAAATACGAGGTGGAGAGTGTAAGTTGCAGACGGACAGTTCTGGAGGATTTGTGTAATCCATTGCACGCGATTGCTTTGATTGGCTTTGGTGGCGAAATAGGATCCGATTATTGGGTAAGACTTGGGGAAAACAGTGGATGAAGATTGAGGGGCTGTTGATGATTTCTTGGATTTGGAAGTTTTAGTGAGGATTAAGAAGAAAAATGGGAGAGTAAGAAGGAACAAAATTGAGATCAATATCTGAATGAACATCGTAGTAATGCAATTAGGAGGGTCTCATACAAAGGGGGAAAGAGGTTGATAGTGTATAATTGTCACCAAAGACAGATTTTGCTTGGAAAATAAGTATGAATCGTTCAAGTTCCTAAACCACTATATATATAACAGATATATTGGAGGATCAGGAAAAGGCAGAAAGGGTAAGGCGTGACGCAATACGAATTAGAGAGAGATAAAAGAATCGAGTTAAACGGAAGCGAAAAGTTAAACGAGGCTCTGGCTCACCAGAAAAGAAGTGGGAAAGCATAATGGGTCAACAATAATAATCGTACTACATTTATATTAGTTTTTTTTTATTATAATTATATTTAATATTTTAATAATTTATTTTATATAAATTTTAAATATTTATATATTTATCATTTTATATTATTTTTATATTATTATATTATATTTTAATTATTTAATATAATATTAGTATTTGATCATAATTTAAACTTAATTTAATATTGCTGTTAAAAAATTCTTGTTGAAAAAAGTTTGTACTAAAAAATATATTAAAAATATAATTTAAAAATTTTAAGTATTTGATATTATTGTAAAAAAATATCATAAAAAGTTAAAATACAAAAAATATATTCAAAATTTAGAGATATGAAAATAATAAAATTAATTTTTTTCAAAAGCTTCCTTTCAAAAAACAAAAACTTTTTTTTAATATTTTGAATTGTCAACATTTTAATAATAAAAAATAAAATTTTTATCTATTTAATATTATATTTATAATTTAAAAAAATTTTAATCTTAAAAATTTACTAATAAACCCTAATCTTCCGGGCAATTAATAGCTTCAAAGTATCAAAACACGGAAATGAAGGAGAACGAAGGAGGAAGCCATTCTCATAGGTACGCAGCTAAAACAGGAAAGATGAAAAAAAAACATGAATATCAGCTCTTTCCCTCGGCTCACTTCTTGACTCTGCACCTAATTTTATCTTTTTTGTCTCAATTTAGTTTGCCAGGCAGATATCTTCCTTTGAATTGGTGTACCAACCCTTGAAACAAGTCACATTTTGCATTCAAATCAAATCTTAATCGGCCCTTTTCTCTAGTGTACCGGTGTCATAGGTGGGCTAATCGAACTGGACTTATCATCTGTGAGGGTTAAAAAAAAACCAAAACAAAAGTTTCAGCCTTCTTGTAGATTGCCGTGTCTTTTTCCTTTTTCTGAACCATATTGTCGTTTCTCTTCTTTATTTCCCCTCCCAATAATCACTATCTTTACTTTTTTAAGGTAACGACGAGGATATTTGGAATTTTTTTAAAATTTAAATTAAATATTTAAAATATGATTTTATTATGATATGTTTATCAGTCAAATAGTTTAAATCCTTTTTAAGAATATTAAATATTTAATAGATATTAAATTTAGATATCAGTAATTCATATAAATAATAATTTAATATCTAATTATATAAAATTAAATTAAAATAAATTAAATAATATATATTTAAAAATTTATATTTAAAATTTATTTCAAATATAGTACAAATAATAAATTTAATATTTAAAAATATTCAAAATTCACAAAACATAAATCACATAATATTAGACAGTTAAAATTTTTACGATCACCATCATTTTTAGTAACTTATCGAAACCATCTTTATATCCCTTCAATCGTTAGGCCCCCGTTTTCTTCCAGATTCATTATAATGAAGCCTGGACTCGAGAGAAAACGACAATGATATTAAAACGTCAGCAAAGTCGTCACGCAATTAATAGCTTCAATATATCAGCAACTATTTGAAGGGCACAGCCACAGACAGCTCATGTGGCAGGAGGCTAAAAGCCTAAATATAGAAATGGAAAACAAAAAAGAACAAAAAAGGCAGTCACGTTTTCTTGTCTAATGTTTATCCTAAATAAAGGGATGGTACTCACACGTCGAACGCAAATCCTCCACCCCGAATCCTTGCCCTTCCTAATTTAACACGTGTCTTTTAATTGATAAGATGTAATATTTTTTATTTTGAATTTAACATGAAAAAAAGATTAAAAAAATGAAAAAGACAAGTAGCGGAAAAATTGCAGATATTTTAATTTTATATAATTACCAGAGAAGAAAGTTATTTACATTTTTTTATCTTTTTTTTTTTTTTTTTAAATTTGATACTCAAAAGCGAAAAAAGGAAAGAAATCCTGTGGTAAAAGAAAAAGAAAAAATGAGAACTTGGGATAAACCAAAATCGACAACTTCATATGGCTTAAAGACTAATGTCAATGGGAATGAAAGGATAAAAAAGCAGGTTTTGAATCTAGAGTCAGAAGCTTCAAGCAGGTTTTTAACGGCGAGTCGCTTAACCTATTTGTTAATAAACACTTTGGGGGCTGGAAGCTTACTTGTTACTGCAGTAAAGCAGTACAATGGCCGAATTTGGCTCCTGAGCAAGATTGACTTATTTATGGACAGGCTGGTGCTGACTGACCAGTCTATCACATGTTTAGTGACCCATGATCTAAAAGATTTCTACGTGACAGTTATCTATGGGAAAAATTATGGATTTGGAAGAAGACGCCTATGGTCGCATCTGCGAAGTATCAGTCGAATGACTGAAGGGAAGTCCTCGATCTTAGCAAGAGACTTTAATGTGGTAGCTCAACCTTCTGAGAGCTCCAATTTCAATGGATAGCGAAGTTGCATCTAGAAAATGAAAGACTTTCAGTTGTGTCTTCAGCAAAATGCCTTGATGGATCATGCATTTTCTGGCCCCTTATTCACTTGGTCAAACCATCAGGAAGATCATTTAGGAAAGAAACTTGATAGAGTGCTAATTAATGATTAGTGGCATTTCACTTTCCTGACTCTCATGTTGAATTCCTTACACTAGATTTCTCTGATCACTGAGCAGCTTTGATTAGAACAGACTTGCAGCATCATTCACCACCTAAGCCTTTCAAGTTCTTCAATTTTTGGACTAGGCATCTAGAATTCATGGAACTTGTTGAGAATTCTTGGCATGAACCTCTCACTAGCAATCCTATAGCCATTCTCTTAACTAAACTGAAGAGGCTTAAGCACCGGCTTAGGAGGTTTAACACTTCAATTTATGAAGGCAGTTCAGAGAGAGTTGAAGCCAAAGGAAAGGATTGTAGGAAGTTCAGTTGTCACTTTTCCGAAACCCATCAAATAATGATCTAGTTGCAAGGCAAACTTCTCTAACCTTAGAACTTCACAATTTGCTTAAAGATAGAAGAAAATTTTTTCAAAAAGAAATCCACGATTCAGTTGCTCAAGGAAAGTGACCAATATACCGATTATTTCCACAAATGGTAAAGGCTCACCACAGCAAGAATTCCATCAAGATGTTATATGATGTTAATGGGAATAAGCTGGAGACTTTTAGACAAATTTCAGCTAAGGCTGTCTCATTCTTCCAAAATCTATTTGGCTCTGCTGATTGCAACATAGCAGGCTGTGCTCCTTGATGAACTCTTTTGCAATTTGATTGATGAAGCTCAGGAAGAATTGGGTAAAACTATCAGTAATGAGGAGATCAAAGCAGCAATGTTTCCCCTTAATGGGGACAAAAGTCCAGGCCGTGGTGGCTATATAGCCCACTTCTTTCAAGTAACTTGGTCCCTAGTAGGAGAAGATGTCATTGAGGCTGCCTAATATTTCTTCAATTGGTACTCTCTACCAGCATTACTTTAGTGTCAAAATGTGCCAACCCCAATTCCATAAAGAACTATGACCATTTCTTATTGTACTGTCTTCTACAAGAGTCTCTCTAAAGTACTCGCCAATGACTTAAACAGTGCCTTCGTGCAGTAATTAGTGGCAATTGAAGTGCTGTCATCTCTGGCATAAGTATAAAAAATAATGTTCTGCTGGCTCAGAAGCTTGTTCGCGGGGATGGCAGATCTACCCTCTCTCCAAGATACACTATTAAATTGGACCTAAAGAAGGTCTTTGACACTTTAAGCTGGGAGTTTTTTTTGGCTGTTTTAGCAGCCATGCAGGTTCTTAAGAAGTTCATCACATGGGTTAAAAGTTGCTTTACAACCTCAAGGTTTTCGATCTCTGTTAATGGTGGGCTCGTGGGATATTTCAAAGGGACCAGGGGTGTCAGACAAGGGGATCCCTTGCCATCGATGTGCTCTCCAAACTTCTAGATCATGCAGAACGATTTGGAGGTGTTTTCTTGTGATCCCAAATGCAAAAAACTCAATCTCACCCATTTGACTTTTGCAGATGACCTTTTGATCTTTGCTAAAGGTAATTTGGATTTAGTTGATGGCATTTACTAATATTGATGCGGTTTTATCAGTTTTCTGGACTTAAATTGAATATTTTATAGGGTGAATTTTTCTCTTCTGGCATCCATAATGAAGAATTGAGGCACGTTCAGGAATCCACTAGGTTCAGACTTAGCACACTAATAGTCAGATATCTAGGGGTCTTTTTGGTTACCAGAAAGTTAACTTTGAAGGATTGTGAGCCATTAATTGATAACGTTGCTACTAGAGTAAATGGTTGCGCAACAACGCATTTGTCTTAAGTGGAGAGACTGCAACTTCTTCAATTTTGTGCTTTTCAATCTTCAAAATATCTGTTGCAGGCATTAAATCCTTCCAAAAGAGTGTATGAGGAAATTGAACTAGATTTGCGCAAGGTTCCTATGGAAAGGGAGAGAGGGGCAAGCCAAAAAGGCCAAAGTTAAATAGGAAAAACTTGCTTGCCTAAATCTGAGGGAGGCTTAGGAATCAGGGACACTTTATCATGGAACCAGGCTCGTATTATGACGAATCTCTATTCTGTCTTGATCAATGTAGGATCACTTTGGATTGCCTGGATTCAGGCTTATGTGCTGAAGGTAAAGATAAGTAGCTGAACCTGGAGGAAGATTCTGAAGCTACGGAGTGTAGCTTCAAGATTAGCCACACAAGCAGATGGGGGCATTCCCTGGCCTTTTCCGGGCAATAAATACTCTGTGGCACCTGCTTGGAGTGTTATCAGGCCACGAGCTGACAAAATGACATGGCACAAGTTGGTATGGTTCAAGTTGAACATACCTAGACGCTCTGTCATATTCTGGCTGGCAGTTCTAAATAGGCTACCAACCAAAGACAGACTTGTTTCTGAGGAATTGACTGTTGATGAAAAATGCTTACTGTGTAAGCGGGAGAGAGAGAGAGAGTCTAGAGATCATCTATTTTTCACTGCAGTTTCTCGAAAATAGTGTGGAAGAAAGTGCTGGGGGTGGGTAAGATCTGAAAAAGGGTGGCATGCTGGGATGAAGAGATGCAGTTGGCTCTTATCAATCTACGAGGCAAAGCACTCATCACCATCATTTTGCGCATTGCTTGGAATTCGTTCATTTACATGGTCTGGAGAGAAACAAATAGGAGGCGGTTCAACCATTCTGAATTGCAGGAAGGACAGTTGCCTGGTCAGATAAGAGAAGTTGTTGCCCTAAGATTGCATGATCTTCGCGAAGTTAAGATGGATAACATTAACTTTGATCTATGTAATTCTTTGGGACTAAATTCTGCCATCTTTACTTAAGAACAGTATGTTATAAATCTTCTTTGTAATGAATGTAACAGCTAGAAGCTGATGTTGCAACTGTGCTGCTGTAATCATGCAGCGGCTATGCTGCCTCTTAGATAAATAGAAGAATACTACCTATCCAAAGATAAGAATGAATAAAAGCACGCATTGGTGGAGTTCTGAAGGGGAATGGAAGAATTGGATTTCAGGTTTTAATTGATTATTTGATGATTGTTCAACCGATTTCTTTCTTTTTCGAAAGAAAATAAAACGATCAAGAGCATGGACTTTGACAGATCAAAATGAGAAGCATTTAGGTTTTATTTAAAGAATTATAATCCTATATTAACGTGTGAATATACGTTAGAAACATATGTTATGTATGAATATTTGAAGGGGGAAAAAAAGGCATGCTTCAGTTTATCGACTAGATTTTCACCTTCAAATTTCATTATTGACGCTGCTTCCATCAAAAGATTCGAGGCCAGCTGATTCACTTCATTCAATAAAGACGAGGGTTCAAAAGATTCTGAACCTCATCAAGAGTCCCCAATGGATTCATTAGTTCTCGCTGCAATTCAACACCATGACCTCGTAACTTCGGACTTAAATAAGTTTTCAGTAATAAATGAATCTCCTGTCGATCCAAAAAATTTTAATTCTGTGCCGGCAATGACTTAAAGATCGTCGTTATTGCACAATAACTCCATTGTTGTACGTCATCCTAGGTTGTTTTGCAACACACCCAGCGAAAAATACATTGAGTGAATAATTTCGGTTAAAGTTAATTAAACTTATGAATGAAACTTTAAAAATTTAATATATTATTTAAAAATCTTCCTGTACAAGATTATAGGCTTGTTGTAATTATTATAATTATAATTTAAATAATTGAAGTCTCTGCCTCTTACAAACAAACCAAAGAGAGAGAGAGAGAGAGAGATAGAGAGAGAGAGAGTAGAAGAAGGTTTGACGGGCTGGCTCTAGTTGCAGTCCACTGACATCAGAATTGGGTATTACAAATCCGTTCAAGTCTGACAGATGTCTAGTAACTGGCCCAAGATAAGTGCCTGAAATTAAAAAAAACCCTGGCCCATGAGATTAATGGCCAAAAATAGGAATAAAAATTTTCCCTCCATTTCCGATTTCTTACGTTACAAAGATTTGGATTTCGTTTAGTTAATTCACGTAATCATAAGATAACATTAAATATATTTAAAATTTGATTATCAATAATATCTGTTACCTCTAAGTTATGATCTTTTTTGTATAAAAACAATTATCTTGCTTTATGAAAAAAAAATCTAAAATGGAGGTATTTTTGTTGAAAATATATATAATTTGAAAATTCAATTATATAATTTTTATTCTTCAGATATCAATTTGCATATTTTCTCAAAATTCAGATATCAAATTAGTTTCGTATTATATATAGTATTTGCCTTCGAGAAAAAAAAAGGCAAATTTCATGTAAAACATGTTCTAATATAATTGATGTTATCATTTTTTATATTCAAATTGAAGTTTAAAATTCAAAAAAATTTTAATCTTTTCAGCTTCTCTATGTGTTTGTTTTTTTTTAAGTAAAAAAAAAAAAACTGCCATGCATAGGCAATAATTAAGTGTGAAAGAGAAAGAAAAAGATCCGATAACGTGAATAGAAAGGAATCCGTTAGTTACCTAATTCGTTGCTATAAAATGTGTGGAATGAGATTGATGAAAATGCTGAGTATTTGGACCTTATGGCCAGCATGAATGCAACATCCCATGTGGTCTGGGAAATGCAGAACTTTATATAATATAATTGCAAATTTCTTTTAATAAAAAATCCAAATGCAAAATTGCAAATGTGAAAAAGGCAAATATTTGTAGGAGTTTGAGGTTGAAATCAGAACCTTTAAGTCAGTCTAATTGATAAAACGACCTTTGATTTGTATTATAAAAGGCAAATTTTAGGTATTTGTCAGTAGTTGTCTACCTATTGTCGACAATTGTAACTCTCATTAATCATATTTTCCCTCTTTTTTTTTGTTTAATTTTGAAGTATGCATGCATAGCAAAACTTGTAAATGTTACATACATATATATATATATATATATATATATACAAACACACACACACACACATAGTACCATTATGATTTGATAGTCTTTGAGATTTATCGACATTATTATCATCGTTTATAAAATGAGAGTTTGTGAGGACAGGCTAATATGATTGAAAATCTTGACAATGTGAATGACGATAACGAATGATCTTGTTCAATATTGATTTAATATAATTTCAACTTCCTATACTTGCTTGCATTAACTTATATTATATATTTAAATATTCAATGCATCGAATCTAATTTTTCATCTCAATATTTGAAGTTTTTTTAAAATATTACATATAGTTAATGAATATTTAATGTCTTGAGATTTCAATTTATTAGATTTAATCCATCATTCATTTAATACTTTAAAATTTGATAATTATATGAAAGTAACTTTGAAATTGCACTTAAATTGAAAAATAGTATGTTGACACTTACATTTAACAAAACAAATCAATATCAAAATAAAAATAATATGGCTATCGGTATATCTTGTGATTGTGTATAAATATGTATGTATGTATATATATATACATATATATATTTTCCAGCAGGTGTGGCTGATGATGGAGAATATGCAGAATGCTAAGGTAGAAGAGGTAATTTTACCATATCAATAGTTACAAGTACAGTGCGTCCTGCAATACTTGATTTTATGCCCAAAAGACTGAAAAAAAAAAAAAGTGTGTGGAGCTGATCTGAGCTGACATGAACAGATTTTTCTTTTCTGGTTTGTCCTGTTATTCTTCCGAAATGCTTCATAAGACGGGGAAAAAGCAAAATTATTTCCTCTATATTCTCTGGTTTGCTTCACTTAGACGTACACTAGCTTACATTGCCCCCATACCACCACCATCTCCAATTCAGTTGCATTGCCCCCAACATGACACTACTCAACACTGCCCCCATTGAGATAAGACGTGGCAAGTGAGTA
>JBBYHO010043781.1:0-10352 GCA_038382025.1 Adansonia gregorii
ACAAATTTTGATTCTAAAAAATGGTGGGAAGAGAAGTTTTTCTTACAAAACCAAATCATCAATATCATTTATCCCGATGAGGAGAATGTGTTTATGGTGCCCATTCACGAAAAAAAAGAAGATTATCACGTGAATCCATGATTATCCCAGTTGACGAATGAACATCGAATCTAAAAAATGGTAGCGAGTGAAGTTTTTCTTATGAAACCAAAGCATCGATTATTTTACCCAATGAGGAGAATGAATTTGCTACGTACAATCATAAAAAGAAATGAGATTATTACGTGAATCCATGATTATCCCAATCGATAAATGAATTTTGACTCTAAAAAATGGGGTGAAGTGAAGTTTTTCCTTTGAAACCAAGGCATCAATTCTTTTATCCTAATAAGGAGAATGCGTTCATGGTGCAGAATCAAGAAAAAAAAGAGATCATCATGTAAATCTATGTTTACGACATTTGATAGACAAATTTTGATCCTAGAAAATGGTGGAAAATGAAGTTTTTTTATGTCACCAAAGCATCAATATCATTTATCCCAATGAGAAAAATGTGTTTATGGTGCCCATTAACTAAAAGAAAGGAGATTATTACGTGAATCCATGATTATCACAATTGACAAATGAACTTTGATTCTAAAAAATGGTGCGAAGTGAAGTTTTTCTTATGAAAAAAAGCATCAACTCATTTATCCCAATAAGGGGAATGAAATTATGGTGCCCAATCATTAAAAGAATAGAGGTTATTATGTGAATCTGTGTTTACCATATTTGATAGACGAACTTTGATTCTAAAAAATGGTGGGAAGTGAAGCTTTTCTTATCAAACGAAAGCGTCAATTCATTTATCCCAACGAATAGAATGAACTTGTGGTGCCTAATCATTAAAAGAAAGGAGATTACTATGTGAATCCATGATTATCCCAACAGAAAAATGAATATTAATTCAAAATTTGGCAGAAAGAAAAGTTTTCCTCTCGAAACCAAAGTATTAATATCATTTCTCCTAATGAAGAGAATGTTTTTATGGTGCCTAATTATGAGAAGGAAAACGATAACTACGCGAATCCATGTTTATCCTAATTGACAAACAAGCTTTGATTCCAGAAATGGTGGGAAGTAAAGCTTTTCTTATGAAACCAAGGCATCAATTCATTTATCCCAGTAAGGAGAATGCGTTCATGGTGCCCAATCAAGAAATGAAAGGAGATTATCACATGAATCTGCATTTACCACATTTGATAGACAAATTTTGATTCTAAAAAATGGTGGGAAGTGAAGTTTCTCTTATGACACCAAAGTATCAATATCATTTATCCTAATAAGGAGAATAAGTTTATGGTGCCTATTCATGAAAAGAAAGGAGATTATTATGTGAATGCAAAATTATTGCAATTGACAAATAAACTTTGATTCTAAAAAATGGTGCGAAATGAAGCTTTTCTTATGAAATCAAAGCATCAACTCATTTATCCCAATCAGGGAAATAAAATTATGGTGCCCAATCATTAAAAGAATAAAGATTACTATGTGAATCCATGTTTATCCCAGTTGAAAGATGAATATTAATTCAAAAATTTATAGGAAGGGAAGTTTTTCTTACAAAACCAAAGCATCAGTACCATTTATCCCAATGAGGAGATTGTGTTTATGGTGCCCAATCATGAAAGGAGAAGAGATTACGATGTGAATCCATGATTATCCCAATCGACAAATGAACTTCAATTCTAAAAAAGGGTGGGAAGTAAAGTTTTTCTTATGAAACCAAAGCATCAACTCATTTACCCAATAAGGAGAATGAAATTGTGGCGAGCAATCATTAAAAGAAACGAGATTATTACGTGAATCCATGATTATCCCAATTGACAAATAAATTTTGATTCAAGAAAATGGCGAGAAGTAAAGTTTTTTTTATGAAGCCAAACTTCAATTCATTTATCCCAACAAGGAGAATGTATTTATTGATGCCCAATCATGAAAAGAAAGGAGATTATTATGTAAATCCGTGTTTACCACATTTGATAGACAAACTTTGATTCTAAAAAATGGTGAGAAGTGATGTTTTCCTTACAAAATGAAAGCATCAATTCATTTATCCCAATGAGTAGAATGAACTTGTGGTGTCCAATCATTAAAAGAAAGGAGATTAGCATGCGAATCCGTGATTATCCCAATTGAAAGATGAACATTAATTCCAAATTGGTAGAAAAGAAGTTTTTCTTTTGAAACCAAAGCATCAATATCATTTCTTCCAATGAGGAGAATGAATTTGTGCTGCGCAATCATTGAGAGAAATGAGATTATTACATAAATCCATGATTATCCCAACTAACAAATGAATTTTGATTCTAAGAAATGGTGGAAGGTGAAGTTTTTTCTTATGAAACCAAAGCATCAACTTATTTATCCCAATGAGGGGAATAAAATTATGGTACCCAATCATTAAAAGAATGAAGATTATAATCTGAATCCATATCTATCCTAGTTAAAAGGCAAACATTAATTCAAGAATGGGCAAAAAAAAGTTTTCTTATGAAACCAAATCATCAATACCATTTATCCCAATGAGGAGAATGTGTTTATGGTGTCCAATCATGAAAGGAAAAGAGATTATCACATGATTCCATGAATATCCTAATCGACAAATGAACTTTGATTCTAAAAAATGATGGGATGTGCAGTTTTTCTTATGAAACCAAAGCATAAATTCATTTACTCAACGAGGAGAACGCATTTGTGGTGCCCAATCATGAAAAGAAAAGAGATTATTATGTAAATCCATGTTTACCATATTTGATAAACAAACTTTGATTCTAAAAAATGGTGCGAAGTAATGTTTTTCTTACAAAACGAAAGCATCAATTCATTTATCCCAACAAGTAGAATGAAGTTGTGGTGCCCAATCATTAAAAGAAAGGAGATTAGTATCTGATTCCATGATTATCCCAATTGAAAGACGAACATTAAGTCCAAATTTGGTAAAAGAGAACTTTTTATTTCGAAACCAACGCATCAATATCATTTATCCCAATGAAGAGAATGTGTTTATGGTGTCCAAGCATGAAAAGGAAGAAAATTATCACGTAAATTCATGTTTACCCTAATTAATAGATGAACTTTGATTCTAGAAGTGGTGGGAAGTAAAGTTTTTCTTACGAATCCAAGGCATCAATTCGTTTATCCCAGTAAGAAGAATGTGTTCATGGTGCCCAATCAAGAAAAGAAAGGAGATTATCATGTGAATCTACGTTTACCATATTTGATAGACAAATTTTGATTTCAAAAAATGGCGTGAAGTGAAGTTTTTCTTATGATACAAAAGCATCAACTTATTTATCCTAATGAGATGAATGAAATTATGGTGCCCAATCATTGAAAGAATGGAGATTATTATGTGAATCCATGATTATCCCAATTGACAAACAAATTTTGATTCTAAAAACGGCAGGAAGTGAAGTTTTTTTTATGATACCAAAGCTTCAATTCATTTATCCCAACAAAGAGAATGTGTTTATGGTGCCTAATTGTGAAAAGAAAAGAGATTATTACATGAATCTGTGTTTACCACATTTGATAGATGAACTTTTATTCTAGAAAATGGTGGGAAATGATGTTTTTCTTTCAGAACGGAAGCATCAATTCATTTATCCCAATGACCAAAATGAACTTATGGTGCCCAATCATTAAAAGAAAAGAGATTAACATGTGAATCCATGATTATCCCAATTGAAAGACGAACATTAATTCCAAATTTGGTAGAAGAGAAGTTTTTCTTTCAAAACCAAAGCATCAATATTATTTATCCTAATGAAAAGAATGAATTTGCGACGCGCAATCATTAAAGGAAACGAGATTATTCATTGAATCAATGATTATCCCAATTGACAAAAGAATTTTGATTCTAAAAAGTGGCGGGAAGTCATGTTTTTTTATGAAACCAAAGCTTCAGTTCATTTATCCCAAAAAGGAGAATGTGTTTATGGTGCCCAATCATGAAAAAAAAAGAGATTATTAAGTGAATCTGGGTTTGCCACATTTGATAGATGAACCTTGATTCTAAAAAATTATGGGAAGTGATGTTATATGTTTATGGTGCCTAATCATGAAAAGAAAAGAGATTACTACGTGAATCTGGGTTTACCACATTTGATAGATGAACTTGATTCTAAAAAATGGCGGGAAGTGATGTTTTTCTTACGAAATGAAAGCATTCATTTATCCCAACGAGTAGAATGAATGTGTGGTGCCCAATCATGAAAAGAAAGGAGATTATTATTTGAATCCGTGTTTACCATATTTGGTAGGCGAACTTTGATTCTAAAAAATGGTGGGAAGTAATGTTTTTCTTACGAAAGCATCAATTCATTTATCCCAACGACTTGAATAACTTATGGTGCCCAATCATTAAAAGAAATGAGATTAGTATGTAATCCGAGTTTATCCCAATTAAACGATGAACATTAATTCCAAATTTGGTAGAAGGAGAAGTTTTTTTTTAAACCAAAGCATCAATACCATTTATCCCAATGAGGAGAATGTGTTTATGGTGCCTAATCATGAAAAGGAAGAAGATTATTACACAAATCCATGTTTATCTCAATTGACAAATGAACTTTGATCCTAGAAATGGTGGGAAGTAAGGTATTTCTTATGAAACTAAGGCATCAATTCATTTATCCCGGTAAGAAGAACATGTTCATGGTGCCTAATCAAGAAAAGAAAAGAGATTATCTCGTGAATCTACATTTCCCACATTTGATAGACAAATTTTGATTTAAAAAATGGTGTGAAGTGAAGTTTTTCTTATGATACCAAAGCATCAACTCATTTATCCCAACGAGATGAATGAAACTGTGGTGCCCAATCATTGAAAGAATGGAGATTATTATGTGAATCCATGATTATCCCAATTGACAAATGAATTTTGATTCTACAAAATGGCAGGAAGTGAAGTTTTTTTTATGATACCAAAGCTTCAATTCGTTTATCCAAACAAAGAGAATGTGTTTATGGTGCCCAATTATGAAAAGAAAAGAGATTATTACATGAATCTGTGTTTAACACATTTGATAGATGAGCTTTTATTCTAGAAAATGGTAGGAAGTGATGTTTTTCTTTCAGAACGGAAGCATCAATTCATTTATCCAATGAGTAGAATGAACATGTGGTGCCCAATCAGTAAAAGAAAAGAGATTAACATGTGAATCCATGATTATCCCAATTGAAAGACGAACATTAATTCCAAATTTGGTAGAAGAGAAGTTTTTTTTTCAAAACCAAAGCGTCAATATTATTTACCCCAATGAGGAGAATAAGTTTGTGGCACACAATCATTAAAGGAAACGAGATTATTCTGTGAATCAATGATCATGCCAATTGACAAAAGAATTGTGATTCTACAAAATGGCAGGAAGTGAAGTTTTTTTTATGATACCAAAGCTTCAATTCGTTTATCCCAACAAAGAGAATGTGTTTATGGTACCCAATTTTGAAAAGAAAAGAGATTATTACATGAATCTGTGTTTAACACATTTGATAGATGAGCTTTTATTCTAGAAAATGGTGGGAAGTGATGTTTTTCTTTCAGAACGGAAGCATCAATTTATTTATCCTATTGAGTAGAATGAACATGTGGTGCCCAATCATTAAAAGAAAAGAGATTAACATGTGAATCCATGATTATCCCAATTAAAAGACGAACATTAATTCCAAATTTGGTAGAACAGAAGTTTTTTTTTCGAAACCAAAGCATCAATATTATTTACCCCAATGAGGAGAATAAGTTTGCGGCACATAATCATTAATGGAAACGAGATTATTCTGTGAATCAATGATCATCCCAATTGACAAAAGAATTTTGATTCTAAAAAGTGGCAGGAGGTCATTTTTTTTATGAAACCAAAGCTTTAGTTCATTTAACCCAAAATGAAGAATGTGTTTATGGTGCCCAATCATGAAAAAAAAAGAGATTATTACGTGAATCCGGGTTTACCACATTTGATAGGTGAACCTTGATTCTAAACAATGGTGGGAAGTGAAGTTATATGTTTATGGTGCCCAATCATGGAAAGAAAAGAGATTACTACGTGAATCCAGGTTTACCACATTTGATAAATGAACTTTGATTCTAAAAATGGTGGGAAGTGATGTTTTTCTTACGAAACGAAAGCATTAATTCGTTTACCCCAACGAGTAGAATAAATGTGTGGTGCCCAATCATGAAAAGAAAGGAGATTATTATTTGAATCCGTGTTTACCATATTTGGTGGGCAAACTTTGATTCTAAAAAATGGTGGGAAGTGATGTTTTTCTTATGAAAGCATCAATTCATTTATCCCAACGACTTGAATAACTTATGGTGCCCAATCATTAAAAGAAATGAGATTAGTATGTAATCCGAGCGTATCCCAATTGAACGATGAACATTAATTCCAAATTTGGCAGATAGAGAAGTTTTTTTTTGAAACCAAAGCATCAATACCATTATCCCAATGAGGAGAATGTGTTTATAGTGCCCAACCATGAAAAGGAATAAGATTATTACACGAATCCATGTTTATCTCAATTGACAAATGAACTTTGATCCTAGAAATGGTGGGAAATAAGGTATTTCTTATGAAACCAAGGCATCAATTTGTTTATCCTAGTAGGAAGAATGTGTTCATGGTGCCCAATCAAGAAAAGAAAAGAGATTATCTTATGAATCTATGTTTACCACATTTGATAGACAAATTTTGATTCTAAAAAATGGTACGAAGTGAAGTTTTTTCTTATAAAACCAAAGCATAAACTCATTTATCCCAATGAGGGGAATGAAATTATGGTGCCCAATCATTAAAAGAATGGAGATTATTATATGAATCCATGTCTATCCTAGTTGAAAGATGAGCATTAATTCAAAAATTGGTAGAATGAAAAGTTTTCTTTTGAAACCAAATCATCAATACCATTTATCCCAATGAGAAGAATGCATTTATGGTGTCCAATCATTAAAGTAAAGTAGATTATCATGTGAATCCATTATTATCCCAATTGAAAAATGAACTTTGATTCTAAAAAATGGTGGGAAGTGAAGTTTTTCTTATGAAACCAAAGCATGAATTCATTTACCCAATAAGGAGAATGAATTTGTGGCGTGCAATCATTACAAGAAATGAGATTATTATGTGAATCCATGGTTATCCCAATTGACAAACGAATTTTGATTCTAAAAATAGTGGGTAGTGAAGTTTTTTTATTAAACCAAACTTCAATTCCTTTATCCCAACAAGTGGAATGCATTTATGGTACCCAATCATGAAAAGAAAGGAGATTATTACGTGAATCCGCATTTACCACATTTGATAGACGAACTTTAACTCCAAAAATGGTTGGAAATGATTTTTTTTTTACAAAACAAAAGCAACAATTCATTTATCCCTACGAGTAGAATGAACTTGAGGTGCCCAATCATGAAAAGAAATGAGAACATTATGTGAATCTGTGTTTACCACATTTGATAGATGAACTTTGATTCTAAAAAATGGTGGAAAGTGATGTTTTTCTTACGAAACAAAAGCATCAATTCATTTATCCCAATGAGTAAAATGAACTGCGGTGTCCAATCATTAAAAGAAAGGAGATTAGTTTGTGAATCCGAGATTATCCCAATTAAAAGATGAACGTTAATTCTAAATTTGGTAGAAAAAAAAGTTTTTTTCGAAACCAAAGCATCAATATCATTTATCCCAATGAGGAGAATGTGTTTATGGTGTCCAATCATGAAAAGGAAAAAGATTATTACACGATTCCATCTTTATCTTAATTGACAGACGAACTTTGATCTTAGAAATACTAGAAAGTAAAGTTTTTCTTATGAAACCAAGGCATCAATTTTTATTCCAGTACGGAGAATGTGTTCATGGTTCCCAATCAAAAAAAAAGGAGATTATCTTGTGAATCTACGTTTACCAGATTTGATAGACAAATTTTGATTCTAAAAACTGGTGAAAGGTGTAGTTTTTCTTATGAAACCAAAGCACCAACTCATTTATCCCAATCATTGAAAGAATGGAGATTATTATGTGAATCCATGCTTATCCCAGTTGAAAGATGAACATTAATTCAAAAATTGGTAAAAAGAAAAATTTTTCTTATGAAACCAAAGCATCAATACCATTTATCCCAATGCGAAGAATGTGTTTACAGTGCCTAATCATGAAAAGAAAGGAGATTATCACGTGAATCCATAACTATCCCAATCAACAAATGAACTTTGATTCTAAAAAATGGTATGAAGTAAAATTTTTCTTATGAAACCAAGGCATCAACTCATTTATCCCAATAAGGGGGATAAAATTATGCTTCCCAATCATTAAAAGAATGGAGATTATTATGTGAATCCACGTCTATCCCAGTTGAAAGATGAATAATAATTAAAAAATGGGTAGAAAGAAAAGTTTTTCTTATGAAACCAAATCATCAATACCATTTATCCTAATGAGGAGAATGTGTTTATGGTGTCCAATCATGAAAGGAAAGGAGTTTATCACGTGAATCCATGATTATCCCAATCGATAAATGAACTTTGACTCTAAAAAATAGTGGGAAGTGAAGTTTTTCTTATGAAACCAAAGCATTAATTCATTTAGCGAATGAGGAGAATGAATTTGTGGCTCGCAATAATTAAAAAGAATGAGATTATTACGTGAATCCATGATTATCCCAATTGAAAATTGAATTTTGTTTCTAAAAAATGATAGGAAGTGAAGTTTTTTTTATGAAACCAAACTTCTGTTCATTTATCCCAAGAAGGAGAATGCATTTATGGTGCCCAATCATGAAAAGAAAGGAGATTATTTTATGAATCCATGTTTACCACATTTGATCGATGAACTTTAATTTTAAAATATGGTGGGAAGTGATGTTTTTCTTATAAAATGAAAGCATCAATTCATTTATCTCAATGAGTAGAATGAACTTGTGGTGCCCAATCATTAAAAGAAAGGAGATTAGTATGTGAATCTATGATTATCCTAATTGAAAGACGGACATTAATTCTAAATTTGGTAGAAGAGAAGCTTTTCTTTCGAAACCAAAGCATCAATATCATTTATCCTAATAAAGAAAATGAATTTGTGATGCATAATCATTAAAAGAAACAAGAATATTACGTGAATCCACGATTATCCCTATTAACAAATGAATTTTGATTCTAAAAAATGGCGGGAAGCAAAGTTTTTCTTATGAAACCAAGGCATAAACTCATTTATCCTAATGAAGGGAATGAAATTATGACGCCCAATCATTAAAAGAATGGAGATTATTATGTGAATCCATGATTATCCAATTGACAAACGAATTTTGATTCTAAAAAACTAGCTAGAAGTGAAGTTTTTTTATGAAGCCAAACTTCAATTTGATTATCCCAACAAGGAGAATGCGTTTATGGTGCCCAATCATGAAAAGAAAGGACATTATTACGTGAATTCATGTTTACCATATTTGATAGATGAACTTTTATTCTAAAAAATGGTAGGAAGTGATGTCTTTCTCACAAAACGAAAGCATCAATTCATTTATCCCAACGAGTAGAATGAACTTATGGTGCCCAACCATGAAAAAAACAGGGATTATTATGTGAATTCGTGTTTGCAACATTTGATAGATAAACTTTGATTCTAAAAAATGGTGGGACGTGATGTTTTTCTTATGAAACGAAAGCATTAATTCATTTATCCCAACGCGTAGAATGAACTTGTGGTACCCAATCATTAAAAGAAAGGAGATTAGCATGTGAATCCAAGATTATCCTAATTGAAAGATGAACATTAATTTCAAATTTGGTAGAAGAGAAGTTTTTTTCTGAAACCTAAGCATCAATATCATTTATCCTAATAAGGAGAGTGAATTTATGCGTATAATCATTAAAAGAAACAAGATTATTATGTGATCCATGATTATCCCAATTGGCAAACCAATTTTGATTCTAAAAAATGGCAGGAAATGAAGTTTTCTTATGAAACTAAAGCTTTAATTCATTTATCCTAACAAGGAGAATGTGTTTATGGTGCCTAATCATGAAAAAAAAGAGATTATTACGTGAATCCGTGTTTACCACATTTGATAAACAAACTTTGATTCTAGAAAATATTAGGAAGTGATGTTTTCCTTATGAAACGAAAGCATCAATTCATTTATCCCAGTGAATAGAATGATCTTATGGTGCCCAATCATTAAAAGAAAGGAGATTAGCATGTGAATCCATGATTATCCCAACAGAAAGATGACCATGAGTTCCAAATCTAGTGGAAGAGAAGATTTTCTTTCGAAACCCAAGCATCAATATCATTTATCCCAATGAGGAGAATGAA
>JBBYHO010043803.1:0-10350 GCA_038382025.1 Adansonia gregorii
CAATACTATGAACCACTGTATCGATACATGTTGATTTGTATCGATACATTCCTTTACAGAATGCATGTTTGGGTCCTCCCATGGTCTAGTATCGATACACGAGATCCTGTATCCATATAGGGACTTATGTATCGATACATCTACATGTTGTATCGATACAAATAGAGACATTTCAAATTTTTCGCGCGTTGAAGCATTGTATCGATACATGAATTTAAGTAAAATTATGAATTTTCTCGATTCTTTTGTCCTCGGATGCCTTGAACTCCATCATTTGATGCCACATCTTTGCATTTACCTTTGATATGATCTATAAGCCTTCTTGATATCTTCTTGACATCCTCAACATAGTTGTCACCCGACGATCATCATCCCTTCTTACGTCCATGCTCTAGATTACTGAAAATTAGCCCGGACAAAATAAGGTATCCACAGCTACCCTTCTTTGACCGTTACTAAAAATTAGGAGCAGGGCAAAGACAAATAAACACTATTTTGTCTGGGGTGGACTAACACTTTTAGAACATTAGTGTGTTAGGTTTTCTACGGTTTTACCCCTTTAGGTAGGTACGGAGTAACATGGATTTTTTATGTGGGTGTCGCCATCTTGTGCAGGCTTTGACATAGATTTTGGTACCACCAGCTCGTGTGAGCTTTGAGTCGGGTGCCACCAGCTCGTACAAGATTTGACTTAGACTTTGGTGCTACCAGCTCATGTGGGCTTTTGACTCAGACTTGGGTGGCACCAGCTCGTGTGGGCTTTAACTCGAGTGCTGCCATCTCGTGTGGGTTTTGACTTAGACTTAGGTCCCACCAACTCATATGGGCTTAGACTCGGGTGTCGCCAGCTCATGCGGGCTTTGACTTAGACTCGGATGCCACCAACTTGTGCGGGCTTTGACTTAAACTCAGGTGCTGCCAGCTCGTGCGGGCTTTGACTTAGACTTTGGTGCCACCAGCTCATGTGAGCTTTTGAAAGAGTGTCGCGACTTGTGGGCTTTAAGAAGGCGCCACTAACTTGTGGGCTTTGAAAGGGTGCCACGACTTGTGGGCTTTAAAGGGTACCACCGACTTGTGGGCTTCAAAACATGCCACTAACTTATGGGCTTTAAAAAGGGTGCCATGACTTACAGGCTTTAAAAAGGGCACCATGACTTATGGGCTTTTGAGAGAGTGCCATGACTTGTGGGCTTTAAAAAGGGTGCCACTAGCTTGTTGGCTTTGAAAGGATGCCACGACTTGTGAGCTTTAAGGGGTGCCACTGACTTGTGGGCTTTAAAGGGTGCCACTGACTTATGGGCTTAAAAAGGAGCCACAACTTATGGGATTTAAAAAGAGGGGTCGCCATGACTTGTGGGCTTTAAAAAGAGTGCCACGACTTATGGATTTAAAATGATGCTGACAACATTTTTTGATAAAACTTCAAATACCAAAAGTTCATGATGAAATTTCCTATTGAAAAGGGTTTTGGCACTAGTTCATGCTAAAGCTTTTGACAAATGTTCTCGACAAAAGTTTTTGATGATAGTTTCTAGACAACAATTTCTTGACACTGGCACTTTAACTGTAGCTACTTGACAAAAGGTTTTGACATAAGGTGATGAGAAGAAAAGACCTTACCTGAATGGCATTTGGTTTGCGAAGCTTAGAGTACTTACAAGAAGTTCCTTGGAGGTTGAATAAACCTGGCTTGAAGTGATATTGTAAAAATAATGATGTATGATGGTAATATGAATGCATAATGTAGAATGCTATCATGATTGCAAGATGTGAAGTCTAATACGGGAGATAGCTAGAGTTCTCCTTATACATTATTCAGACTCTCAAAGGGATGGCGATTCGTACTTGTTACAACCATGGACCAAAATTTTCCTATCTCGTTAGGGATTGTAGGTTGTCTTTTCTCCACTAGGGATGTGACCGAAAATTTACTCTGAAGAATTTGGACTACTGCGTTTTTCAATTCAAGAGGCTCAATTATTTTCCTGACAACTAGAGGGCATTGCCAACAATTTAAGGACTATTCAACTGATCAGGTTAATGTCTTTGATTATGATAGGATTCTGATAGAATACATGAGTCGATTCTTGGCTAGCTTGAAATGGTTTTTCTTGAGATGAGGCTTGTGAAAGCAAGAAATGGTTTGGTGTATAGTCATGCCGAACAGGTGTTTGGACGCAAAGGTGCATGATCTTGATGATCGGGGCGTAAGTAGAATTCCCTATGCTTTTTTTTTCTTTTCAATGTAATATCAAGATGCCCCAATGCATAGTCCAGTTAATTATCAAACATTATCAGCTAAATGACAAGTGCAATGTGAATTGTACAAGGGTTAAAAGAAATAAGTTAATATTTGTTTATGACAACAAAAAGACATAACTTAATATACTATTTGACAAGCAATTGATAGGGTAGCAAGAAAAATGATCTTTTGGGTGAAAGATGCCTCGGATAATCATGACATGGATGTTCTTTAGGTGCTTTTCAGAATCCTTCTCAAACAATGAATTTGCCTAGCATGAGTTGATCTTTGAAAGATCTCTAGGATTGCTTTGCATTATCTTATGGATGCTCTCGGTTCATGCCTCATCAAAGTTGATCTTTTCAAGTTGCCCTTACGGGTTTTCAACTATAGTTGGGTTGGCTGCCTAGATGTCCTTTTTGGATTTTCATCTAGACCTCTTTTTGTCTTTTTTGTTTGTTTTACTTTTTTTCTTGTTTTTTTTTTGTTTTTCTTTTTTTTTTTGCTTTTTTTTAAAGATGCTTTTTTAGGTTTTCGCCTTCTACGTATGATATTTCTTGATGGAATCTGAGTTAGGTTAGGCAAGACATTGCCATCCATTTCTGACAAGATTAGGGCCTATCCAGAGAAGGCTTGCTTCACTACATATGGCCTTTCCCAATAAGGGGTCCATTTGCCCTTCACATCTTTGTGAATTAGGAGGATTTTCTACAATACCAATTTGCCTGGATGAAATTGTCATGGACACATCTTTTTGTTGCAGGCTCAAGTCATGTGTCTTTGATGCGTTTGACCATGGCCAATGCATTTTTCCTTGACGAGATTGAGCTGGTCTTATCTGTTCTTGACTTATTCAGCCTTTCCAAATTTGGTTTCCATCAAAACACTGAGAAAAGGGATTTTAACTTTGAACAGCAATACAGCTTTCATCCCTTAAACAAGGAATGATGGGGTAGCATTCGTGGAAGTTTGAACTGAAGTCGAATAGGCATGAGCTGTAAAAGGTAGCTTCTTATGCCGATCTTTATGAGTTTTAGCCATTTTCTCAACCATTCTTTTGATGTTTTTGTTGGCTGCCTTAACTGCCCCATTCATGTTTAGGCGATAAGGATGGAATTATCATACTGGATCATGAACTGTGAAAGATCTGGTGGTGTGGAGCTTTCTTCAAAACCTTTTTTAGAATCAACTTCGCTAGTGTAAATTGATCATTCGAAATTGGTCTTCAAAGACCCATTAGACACATCCATGTCACTATCATTTGGACACCTGAAAGGGTGGGGAAATGGATATTGCAAAAGGCACACACACAACCAAAAGATTTGGATTAAAAAAAGGGCAAAAGAGTAATGGAGATAAAAGGTTGAAAAGTGATTTGGACATATAATATGGATTGATATATGTAAAAGTCATTTCATTGATAATACTTGATAAAAATGCCCCTTACATAGGACACCTTCCTGCCTTTAGGCGAGGGCAGGTAGGCTTTCATTTCTTGACATCACATAAACGGGATAAGAAAAGTACAAGGGCTTCCATCATGACCCCGTCATCACAATCAAATCTTGGTGGAAGGACACAAATACTATGGCTCAGTATTGATCATGTTTTCAGCTGGCTCAGTGTGGTTTGGTAAAGGATTGGCAGCAACATTTGGTCCGTGGTTCATCCCGAACTACAAGACTTTTACATTGATTAGATTTTCCATATTTCGTTTGAAATACATACAGTTCTCAATGTCATGCCTTGCTGCCCCAGCATGGTATTCATAATAGGCATTAGGGTTGTACCATGGTGGGTATGGCGGCTTCTTTTCTGGGACATAGATCGAAGCCACTAAATGATTTTTGAGCAAGGTTTGGTAGAGCTCCTTATAGGCCATTAGGATGGGATTAAAATGTTATCTTGGTTAATTTGCACCTCGATTGTCGGGTGCATTATTGATTATTCGATTGGTAGTTTGGTGGACCTGTGGAGGGTAGCCTTGTGTTGGGTTTGATGGGACTGCAAGGGATGGGTTATAAGTAGTGGCATAGATTGGCTGTGGGGATATTGTGACGGGGTAAGAATGTGGCGTTCTTGAGTAGCGAGGGTTGGGTGCTTGATGCTGTCTCGGCTGAGAAGAGCTAGCATAATTTATAGTATTGGCCTCTTCTTCCTTCTTCTTGCCAGCAATGGGCTTCTTACCTGATCTAGCTGTTTCCCTGGCAGGCATTCTATCACTTTTAATGGTAGCATTGATCATTTCTCTAGAGAGAACCAAGTCCATAAATTTTTTGGTGGCATTCCCTACAAGCTTCTCCTAATAAGGAGCATGTAAGGTGTGAATGAAAGTAACTATCATTTCTTTTTCTGTAAGGGGAGGCTGGACTAAGGTTGCTTCCTCTCTCCACCTTTAGGCATATTGTCTGAAACTTTCAGTGGATCTCTTCTCAAAATTCATCAGGGAAAGTCAATCCGGTGCCCAATCTGATATGTGCTGGTATTAATTTAGAAAGGCCTTAGCTAAGTCTGTCCATGATTGAATTTTAACATTGTCTAGCTCGATCTACCATCAAGCTACTACGCCAGTAAGGCTATGCTGGAAGCAACGGATTAGGAGCTTTTCATTTTTTTTAGACCCGGCTATCTTTTATAAGTACATTCGGCTATGGACAGAAGGATCAGTGGTTCCATTAACATTTCAGACTCTGGGACTTTAAACTTTAGGGGAATGATAAGGTTGGACACCATAGACAGCGATTGAGCGTCAAGAACTCCGAACTTGTCAGTCTCCTCGATAGGTTGGAGGTATTTTTTCAGTAGTTGGAATTTGCTCACTTCTTCTGTAGTCATAGTGGACTTTTGACCTTCCATTTTCTCTGGTTCTTCATGGTCAATGGCTATCGGATCTGCTGATAAGACTCCCATATTTATCCCTTGAGTACCAAGAATGAATTGACCTGCCCCAATGGGATTAAGATAGATGACTGGTGGAGCCTGAATGGCAGGTGGAAGAGCAGGCCATTGTTCTTGTCTAGGTTCCCCTTGGGCAGGTTCTGGATTATTAGCAGGGGGACCTTCAACGTTGGGAGAATCATTCCTTGTTTCAACAGTACTGGCTTACCCTTTTTCTTTCATAGAGGCTGTCATTAGTTCCATAAGTCTAGCCATCTGAGTTTGCATTTCACTTTGCTAACGGAGCATCTGGTCTTGTGATTCCTTGACCATTAGCTCAAGTCGTTCAATGCAAGATTCATGATCACTCTCCATGATTTGTCTATGGTACCGCATGTTGTAGCGATGCAGGATGTTAGGTTCTATTTTCCTGATTGCCCTAGAGTCCCTTGCACTTTTATGGCCCAATTTCGGTATTAGACTTCTATTGGAAAATGTATTGATTATGATTCAATGATGAATGACTAATGCAAGTGTAAACAGGTGAAAGTAAATATGCACATGCATTGGAGATAATCGAATCCCGGAATAGCTTTGTCTATAACATTTTTCATAGAGCCATAAAAAGGTCCCTTGTTGAACACCAAACCATAAAAATTGTCCCAAAATGATGATGGATATGATAATTATGATGAGATGATGCATGCGTCAGAACACAAACAAAGGGAAATGTGTTAATCAAATGTATAAGAGGTAAATGTAAGAAATTAAAGAATTTAAGAACATCAGAGAAAATATTCATAACATGTCTCAACCAATGTGATGAGACAAGAAAAGGGCAGCGTATCAAGATGCCATAGTGCAATCTGCCCCTTCATGAGGTGATGCCATAAAAATAATCGACTAGTGGTAATATTCGTTTATCACCACTAGTGCGGATGCGCGTTAAGCCATAGCTCGGACAGCATAACGACTTGCAAAATAAGACATTGTGAATGATGGTTTTTATTCACTATCACTTATTTACACAAAGGTTAGCCATCTTTCTAGCACATAATGGCATGCCTTGATAGATGATAAAAATACAGATGCAGGTGACAATTATATACTCATTGTCACCTACATAATTATGGTGATTAAGAGTAAAGGTTAGGAATGTTTCCCTGAGTGACCCTATTCTCTGGGTATTTGAATAGTATTTCGGTATGGCTTGACATGGTTTAGCTCGTAGGGCTCACTATATAAGGTTTAAGTTTACGCTTAAATAGGTATCCGAATTGCTCCTTCATCCGGTAAGGACAGTCGAGGGATCCTGATCCTAAACCCATTGTAGGTTTGGCGGAACGGGTTCGATCCATTGGATGCATTTCCTTATGCAAATGTGGAGGGTTACTCACAAGAGACATAGGTAATTTACATCCAAAAAGTTATTGCCATGCCTATGCGGAGGGTTACTTACGAAGGCGGATAGCTCACTTCCTCCTAATGATTGGGTCATAACCACACCATGGAGTTTGGCGGGATACTAATGCACATGCAAGTGTTCAGTGTGTGACGAGGAAATGATAAAACCTTTTTGTTTACCTCTATATTACCACTTTTATTAAGCTAATGATTATTTAAAAAAATAAGACAATCCTAAAAATCATGTCAAACAAAAGATTAGATGACAAAATGATAAAAGGGTCCTGGTTAAATAATGACCGATGATCAAAAGATCGGGAACCTAGAAAAACATGGCTAGTTATTGGCCTAATTCTCTATACCGTCCTTAGTGAAGATGCCAAGCTGTCGCAACGTACCTCGGGTTGGATCTTCGTGGATCTAAGAGTGCGTATGACTTAAAATACTTTCCTGACTTGGAAATGTCTTCTTGACTAAGACTATTCTTTGGCAATGTGACGAGAACAAGAATGTACAGATTCTCGACTTATTATACAGTGAGGGGGACCATAAGATGAATCACTCATCTTATTGGTCTCGTATGAACATCACAAAATGGCCAACGATTGAAGTCGCCACCGATCATTTCAGGCTAGGCATGATCGGATGCCTATTGAAACCTATGTTCTAAGTTAAGAAACTCAAAACATCGATCTCGTGGTCTACATAATGCAAAGATTTGTCATTTGGGTTCGGGAGTTAGTTACATGCAATGAGGTACGAACCTTTTCACGTCGCCCAAAATTGGTACCTTACTGGCTATGTCTTATCTCAGTTTCGATTCTTTCGATCTTGATTGTCACTATTTTGACGTAACCCTCTTCGAATACATGAATCTTATAGAAATGATCCAGGTTTTGATGAAAGATTTAATCTTATATATGCCCCAAGAGATGGGGAATATATAGATTTTCCATGAAAATGACCTCTGGATTTTGCTTTGAAAATGGAATGTTCCATTTTGGGCACTGGAGAGATACCCACGTGAAATATTACCTTTAATTTTATTTGAAATGTTTTGAAAACATAAATGCACATAATCATCACAAAAAAATCATGTTAGTAAGATAATAAATAATATAACATAACATGGATCACTCAATGCAATGATAAAGAAAATGGGTGGACAATGAGAATTTATCTCGCTATTGACATCGATTATCTAGGAATAACCGAATCGATAATTTTTGAGATGCATCTTGGTTTTTTGATTAAACAAGGTTTGTTTGACATATTTGTGGAAATCTGAGAAAAAAAGAAATGATTAATTTGTAGTTGAAAGATAGGGTTGGAGTATCCCCTCAGAAAGATGGGGTTGGAGTATCCTCGTGAATGGAAAATAGTTTTTTTGACAAAGGAAGATTTTTTTAAATCTTGACAATTTTAAGAAGCGGGGTTGGAGTATCCCCTTAAAAGGTCGGGGTTGGAGTATCCCCGTGAATGAGAAATCAATTTGACATAGAAAGATTTTCAAATCTTGATAATTTCCAAGAATGGGGTGGAGTATCTCCTTAGAAGGACGGGTTTGGAGTATCCTCGTGGATGACATAACTTCATGATTTAGAAAGTGGGTGAGCATTCAACAATTTTTGGCAAAAAGATTTATTACGAATGAGGATGATAAAGATGTAAAATATGCTTGTGCCTTAATATGAGCTTGTGGGAGTGTTAAGGAATGCTCTCGAGTCTGATTGGGATGACATGGAGACATTCGAATGTCTCGAGACAAAATTCAAGAAAACAACTCAATTTTGACCAAAAATAAAAATAGGGGACAGCATCGCGCTATCTTGTTTCCTGAATTTATTCTAAATTGGTTCGAAGGATTTAGAAGGTGGACAAGACACCGTTAGAAAGGTAACTCGATGAGGGTCATTCTAAAAATATTTCCAATATCCCAAGAAGTCACTTTCCAAGGGAATAAATTTTCAAGTTCGGACTGATTGAGCTACTGGCAGAGCATAGGAGTAACAAGGTGTGTCAAAATTTGAAAAATCACCCCAGACTCATTTGGTGTCGAAAAATTGTAAGCAATACCTTTATAAAAAGGGAATTTCATGAACATTTTAGGAAAAATGTTTGAAAATTTTGGAAAAATCATTTAGTGGGTCTGAAATGCCCAAACAGGATACATGTCCAGATTCCAGAGGTTTTGGACCATTTAGATTTGAAAAATCATAACTTTCTCATTCGGACTGATCCGAAGAAGGACAAGACCTCGTTTTCAAGATATTTTGACACACTTTCTGAGGAAAAATATCATGAAATTCACTGAGAATTGTTTGGGATTTTAAAATGATTTTTCAATTTGCACTAGCAGTGCTGCCAGCAGGGGACAAAATAAAACAGGGGATATTTCTTGTTTTCTTTATGTTTGCGGGTCTACATTTGAGTCATTGACATTCGAACGTCCATGACTGAAGGGAAAGAGTGGCATGAGTGTCATGAACTCATTTGCACAGCCCTGGAGTAGTTTGGGACAATGAAACAGTCCATTAATCATACCACTCAAGGTTTTGACTCAAGAACAAGGCACAAACATTTCGGGGATGAGTGTAAAGCCATTTTTGTTGGAAAATCAGAAGCTTTGAGCTTGTTTAATGATGATTCCAGATCTGAAAAACTTAATTTTCCCCAAGATATTTTGCTAGCTTTAAGGAAAATGCTAAGTCTATGCTAATCCTCATTGGTTGAGGTTAACATGCTTGACTTGGGGGTTGTTTCGAAAATCAGTTTTTATTAGCCATCAAACATGCATTTTGACAACAAACATACAAGGGGATGACACATAACATGAATGGGGATGCTAATTCTACTAATGGCCTAGACAAAAAAATGTTACAGACTTTGACAAGAAAATGTTATGGATGCTGAAAACGACCATGATTCCTACAAGTTAAGGTGTAAATGTGCCTGGAATATGTTAGGCTATTGATTCATGCATGGATTTATGATAACAAGATGCATGAACATGGAAAAAAATGCATGAGCAAGATATATCAATCTAATGAGGATGAAATGAGGTATTTTGCACATAAAAGGGGATTAAGGCATCCAAATCCTAAACTGCGACAACCAAAAGCCACAATAATGCCTGATAATACTAAGAGGGTGATGGAAACATGGAAAGCCTAGTAAAATGATAAAGATGCTGAAAAACAAAAAAATGTAAGTGATGGAATAGGAAGGTATACCAACAAAACTTCAACTTTGGCCAAATAGTTGGAGCAGCAGAGGTGGCTTGAATTTTCATCTTTTCCTTGTTGTTAATAAGCAAGAAAAAGAGAAAAATGATGAGGTTTTGGTTCTGGTAAGGATGAAAGTGATTTTTGGAGTGTGTAGTGGATGAAAGTAAGTGTTTTTGGGTCTATTTTTGGGTGGTGGGTGAAGAGCTACGGGATTGGAATTTCTTTGATGTGTGGATGTGTTTTTGGAAGTGTAAAATGAGCTGGAATCTAACCTCTCTATTAAGATAGAAGTGGTCCATTTTTACCAGCCTTTTGGAGCCAAATTGAAAATGTTTTTGTCCATTTCTCAAGAAGGACAAGGTGATGTCAGCATGGTGGCTATAGGGTGGCTGTAGGAGGCAGCTTGTCGCCAATGTGATGGGCATAGGATGGCTAGTTTAAATGTTGAAATGACCTTCCAGCAACTAGGATGGCTGATGGTGACATTGGCCAACAACTAGGGAGGAGTAGGGTGATCAAATGGCATTGACCCCTTTGATCCAATTTAGACTAAAAAAATATTTTGATTAATTTTAAAGTCTAAATTCATAATCTGATATG